>MJUU01041952.1:6677-69084 GCA_002080025.1 Modiolus philippinarum | reverse complement strand
AAGTCAGTTGTCTGAAATCTATAATTTCTACCAGGTAACAACAATGATACTAGAACACGTGATACTAACGATACCAATACAGTAGACGCTACAAACGATATAGAAGATAAAGTCACAAACATTAAAAGTGAGGTCGCCATTGAAGGTGAACAAATCAAAGAGATTGAAAATACATGTAGTATTGAAGATTCCTCAGAAAATCCAGATGCTAAAGGTTAATATATTGATAGTCAGCTATATTCTGTATTGTGTGAGGCTTAATATTCTTTTAATATTATGAGTCACAGAAGAGGCAAACAAAGGTATTGTTTCACCAACTTATTGCATTCTTATTGCATCAAACCATACAAGGCACCTTGATGACCAGAAACATGTACATATATAAAGCCTAAGGTTTTTTTTTCATTTAACTTGGAAAAAGATGAAATTTGATGTCAATGGGCAAAAATAGAGAAACTGCATTTACTTCTCGCAATTTAAAATATTTCTAGGAGATAGAAATCAGTTTTTAAAACTGATTTCAATTTGATTTCAATTTACTTTTTTTATACAATTTACAATTTCTTGTTCATTTGTTTTTAATTTTAAGTAAACGTAAGTATTTGTAGAGCAATTATAGTTTTTTTTCTTTGTGTCAAAGTCTTATGTGAAGTTGAGGTATATATTTATTCATTCCCTTTGAGGTGGTGCTAAATTAGTTGTCTGAAATCAAAATCTAAATAATTTCTTTCAGGTCACAAGGATGCTGGAACAGGAGTCATTAAGGATACAAAAGAGTATCAAAATCCAGTAAACGCTTCAAAAGATAAAGACGAAAAAGTCACAAGAAATGAGAATGAAGCAGCCATTGAGGATGAAGTTATCCCCGACACTGAAAATAGTATTAAAAATTCATTACAAAATTCGGATCAAAAAGGTAATAATAGACAGTAACTATTGTCTTAGAAATTCTACAGTTTGTAGGAGTCTAAATATGCTTTAGCAGCATCTCCCAAACCAGAGACTGTATTACGGGAACCTGTTTTGGGTCTTTTTTCCTTAGCCTTTTCGGCTTGTCCAGTGGTGAAGGTTATCTTGGATGTGCAGTTCTTTTCTTATAAAATTCTCTTGATTTGCTATCCGCTAACATTTTGTGATAATGATTTAAATTGGTCAAAAAGGCCGTAGTGATAATTTCATTAACGATCAAAACGCACTTATCTCTAGAGGAGGTTCGCTACTCAATTTTGAAGTAAACAGAATTGATAAATGTTGTTTTTTGAATTTAAAAAAAAAACAGAAATAATTTAGTGAAAAGATTGAAAAGTTGACTATTTCGTTTCGAGGTATAAGTTAATAAAAACAACTGTTGACATTTTAAAGTATTTCGGTGAGATAGGATAGAAATCAATGCATTGAGCCTCTAACATTGGACTTTAATTTAGGAAGCCCCTAACAGCAGATGAGATAATAATATAAAAAGCATAACAACCAAACTGCGTTTTCTATTAACATCTAAAAATATTTCCAAGAGATATAGAATCAGCGCATTAAATGTCTTCAATTCGATTTAAGTTTACTTATAAAATTCCTTGTTCATGCAATCTTTATTTTTGTTTATTTAAGTTAGCTGATGAGGTAACTTAAGTATTTGTTATGCAATTATAGGTTTTTCTTTGTGTCAAGTTTTATGTGAAGTTATAAATAAGTAGCATTTTTTATTTCGATCGCCGTTATTACTTGCCAAATGCGATAAAACCGGAAGTAAAGTTATTGACCTTTTTTATAACATAATTCTATGAAAATGTACATAACTATATCATGTAATTGTCGTTTTGTCCCTTTCTGGACCCCAAAGTTGATTAGTTTTATTGGACCTTTTCTCAAAATTAACGGATTTGTTAAACAAACATCCACGATGTTTACCTGTCAATTAACTCATTCACAAATTACATGGGGTTACCTATACTGCTAACTGACCTAATAAAGCGGTTATTATCTAATTAGTTTCCATAGATACCGGTATTCTTTGGTAATTAAGAGCACTTCATCAGAATGCAAGAAAATTTATTTTTGTTTTTGTTTATGTTTTTTAATACCGTTTGAAATATGAGTTGTTTTCCTTTAAATTTTTTGTTCAAATATTCTACAATTTACTTTTCTCTTTGAAGCAATAATGACACTTCTTACTACAAATTTACTGGAAATATTATCTTCTACATTAATAAAGAAGAAAAATGATGTGAAGATATATTTTTTTTCAATTTTTCCTCATAAGCTTTCCCAAATTGCACATAATTGTAACTTTCCTATATTTTGTGACAATCACAAGTTAGATGTGGAGACAGAAATCTCGCCAAATTATCTTAGACCAGCATATATTGTTGGTTGATGGTATCATACCAGAATTATATAGGATTACTGTGATATTTTTGATAATCCACATAATTTAAGTGGGGTAAAATGATCCTCTAATGGAAGGCTATATTTCTGTTGCTTAAGGGATTGCCTTTCAACTCAAGAGAACAACTGTATTACTTTAACAGTGTATATACAATATGCCATTTATCAAATTATTAATCACGGTGTTTAAGTGCCCTTTTCAAATAACTAAATACCGAAGATCAATGTGCTAAAGTGCCCTTTCAGAATTTGCACCCTGCCCTTTTGAAATCCGAGCTGGAACACTGAATATATTTATTCATTCAATTTGAAGTGCTACAAAATTCAGTTGTCTGAAATCTATATAATTTCTTTCAGGTCACAAGGATGCTGGAACAGGAGTCATTAAGGATACAAAAGAGTATCAAAATACAGTAAGCGCTTCAAAAGATAAAGACGAAAAAGTCACAAGAAATGAGAATGAAGTAGCCAATGAGGCTGAAGTAATCCCCGACACTGAAGATAGTATTAAAAATTCATTACAAAATTCAGATGAAAAAGGTAATAATAGACAGTAACTATTGTCTTAGCAAATCTACAGTTTGTAGGAGTCTAAATATGCTTTAGCAGCATCTCCCAAACCAGAGACTGTATTACAGGAACCTGTTTTCAGTTTTTTCCTTAGCCTTTTCGGCTTGTCCAGTGGTGAAAGTTATTTTGGGCGTGCAGTTCTTTTCTTAGAAAATTCTCTTGATTTGCTATTCGCTAACATTTTGTGAAAATGATTTAAATTGGTCAAACAGATCGTAGAGATAATTTCATTAGCGATCAAAATGCACTTATCTCTAGAGGAGGTTCGCTACTCAATTTTGAAGTAAACAGAATTGATAAATGTTGTTTTTTAATTGAAAAAAAGAAATACTTTAGTGAAAAGAATTGAAAAGTTGACTATTTCGTTTCGAGGTATAAGTTAATAAAAACAACTTAACTGCCTTTCCTGTTGACACTTTAAAATATTTTGGTGAGATAGGATAGAAATCAGCGCATGAAGCCTCTAACATTTTACTTTAATTTAGGACGCCCCTAATACACCCCGTAGGAAGCTGTACAATGGAAGATGAGGGGAGGATAGAGAGCTCAGGTAAATCAAAGCAATGCAGACGAAGATGGAATATGTTGCGGAAATATAGTTTACATGTGTTAAAAGGCTATGTTTAAGGGAATATCTGATTTAAAAGTGCATAAATAATAATATATTTCTTCTGTATAAAATTGTGTTTTGAAATATCACTACAAATTGTGAAAGTTTATTTGAACGGAAAACTGGAGGGTAGTGAGCTCCTTTCAAAAGGTAACGAGGCATATGAACGGAGGGTAGCGAGCCAAATGATAACAAATAGCGTACTCAAGGAAGCAATGGCATGGTACATTTTTTACGAATTTTATCTTCCAGTATGAAATCAAATCTCAGCAATAGGCAAATCCAAAGCTAAAACCAATACCAATATTAAATCCATTTTCTCTCGGTATATATTAAATATGCTTAACATATTTTTAGAGATAAATACTGCGGGAAATATATACAAAACAACTTTATACAAAACAATTTTATTGCAGGGTTATTGCATGAATATTGAGGGACATCATCCATAGTAGAATTTATTTTTGCACGAGCGTACGATTGCAATATATATTCAACGAGGTGGAAATTTATTACACGCTAACTTTTGGTTGCTTCAAGGCTTAAGGAAATATTACATTGCTATATAATAATAATGTTTAATAAAACCAGTTTATCAGGTAATTTATATATCAGATTTTAACATCAATTCGTTACATAATTAGCACAGATGTGTTCTGTTCTGCATAGAATTAACAGTCGATCGACATACCCAGTCTGATATAGCCATATTAGCCTGCTTCGTTCTGATATAGCCATATCAGTCCTGTGATATGGCCATATCAGCACGGATATGGCGATAACTCCTAATTGAAAGTTTATAATAAACAGATTAGAACATGGCCTTTTCCATATACGTACAGTAATCATCCCTCGACCCACACCAACCCTCGACTGACGCCTCGGGATGATAAACGTGCTTATATGAAAAAGGCCATGTATTAATATATATGTATTTTATGCCAGGAACTATAGGGATGATCCAATTATAAATGAATTGCATATCTTTTCCATTAATAATGTTTTGATATCGCTCATGTGACACTTAGGGGTTTACGTATGATCCGTGAATAGGTTTTTTGGATGCTTGATTCGCGAACTATACCTCTAATACAAGTCATGATACGTGATTTCAAAGCAAACTAAAAACCAACAAGCAATACATGAATTTACAAATTGGTAAATGGCAATTTTCCCGTGAAATTATTTCCTTCAGCATACCGACTTCACGAATGCATTAAATCTTCTCAAAAACTTTTTTAACAGGCCATCTATTATATACACTATTATATCAATAATTAAATGCATTTTCAAACCCTTACATAAAAGTTTCAGTCATTGAAATTGGCACTTGAATGCAATTTTGACAATTTTTTGCAATTTTGTTGGTTATTGTTAAAATTCGTTGCATAGCACCCCAAGAACCAAACTAATCTAACTGTCATTCGAAAGGGCAAATGCTTATACATTCGCAACAAAAAAAAAATAGTTTGGGTTCTAGGTGTCCTTCCAGTAGTTTTATCTTCCGGAACACCGTAAAATAGCTTAAATTGACACAAAAGGCTGTATACAGCCATGTTCGACTGTTAATATGTCTTAAAACATACAGATGTGGCACATACTAATGCTTTCTCGAGGAACAAGACTAGTAACAAGAGACCATCTTTCCAGATTTTCGACAAAATTTGAGAATTTATGAAAAAGGCCTAATGTAGGAACAAAATTTATGCCTAAATGGCCATACTTCTTTAGATGCGTGATTTGGTGAGAGGAAGACCTCTAAAGGACCCCGTTCATAAATATTCTTTTGCTCATGGATTTTCATTTAGTATTGTGTGCTCGCAATCCTCCGTTCAATATATTCACTACCCTCCGTTCAATACATAAAATACTGGCTCACTACCAATTGAACGGAGCTCCCTACCCTCAAAAGTTTGGTTCAAAAAAGAAAATTGCAATTGTTTTGTATTTGAAACAACTCTTTGAAAAGCCCGTTATGCAAATGCCTTATTCTAACTATAGGCATATAAAATATATAAATAATTCTATGAAAATGTACATGACTATATCATGTAATTGTCGTTTTGTCCCTTTCTGGACCCCAAAGTTGATTAGTTTTATTGCACCTTTTCTCCAAATTAACGGATTTGTTAAACAAACATCCGTGATGTTTACCTGTCAATTAACTCATTCACAAATTACATGGGTTACCTATACTGCTAACTGACCTAATAAAGCGGTTATTATCTAATTAGTTTCTATAGATACCGGTATTCTTTGATAATTAAGAGCACTTCATCAGAATGGAAGAAAATTTATTTTTGTTTTTGTTTATGTTTTTAATACCGTTTGAAATATGAGTTGTTTCCCTTTAAATTTTTTGTTCAAATATTCTACAATTTACTTTTCTCTTTGAAGCTATAATGACACTACTTACTACAAATTTACTGGAAATAATATCTTCTACATTAATAAAGAACAAAAATTATGTGAAGATATAATTTTTTTTTTCAATTTTTCCTCATAACCTTTTCCAAATTGCACATAATTGTAACTTTCCTATATCTATTTGGATTATTTTTGTGACAATCACAAGTTAGATGTGGAGACAGAAATCTCGCCAAATTATCTTAGACCAGCATATATTGTTGGTTGGTGGTATCATACCAGAATCATATAGGATTACTGTGATATTTTTGATAATCCACATACTTTTAGTGGGGTAAAATGATCCTCTAAAGGAAGGCTATATTTCTGTTGCTGAAGGGATGGCCTCTCAACTCAAGAGAACAACTATATTACTGTAACAGTGTATATACAATATGCCATTTATCAAATTATTAATCACGGTGTTTAAGTGCCATTTTCAAATTAAAGATCAATGTGCTAAAGTGCCCTTTCAGAATTTGCACCCTGCCGTTTTGAAATCCGAGCTTGAAAACTGAATATATTTATTCATTCAATTTGAAGTGCTACAAAATTCAGTTGTCTGAAATCTATATAATTTCTTTCAGGCCACAAGGATGCTGGAACAGGAGTCATTAAGGATACAAAAGAGTATCAAAATACAGTAAACGCTTCAAAAGATAAAGACGACAAAGTCACAAGAAATGAGAATGAAGTAGCCAATGAGGATAAAGTAATCCCCGACACTGAAGATAGTATTAAAAATTCATTACAAAATTCAGATGAAAAAGGTAATAATAGACAGTAACTATTGTCTTAGCAAATCTACAGTTTGTAGGAGTCTAAATATGCTTTAGCAGCATCTCCCAAACCAGAGACTGTATTACAGGAACCTGTTTTCAGTTTTTTCCTTAGCCTTTTCGGCTTGTCCAGTGGTGAATGTTATTTTGGACGTGCAGTTCTTTTCTTAGAAAATTCTCTTGATTTGCTATTCGCTAACATTTTGTGAAAATGATTTAAATTGGTCAAACAGGTCGTAGTGATAATTTCATTAGCGATCAAAATGCACTTATCTCTAGAGGAGGTTCGCTACTCAATTTTGAAGTAAACAGAATTGATAATGTTGTTTTTTGAATTGATAAAAAAGAAATAATTTAGTGAAAAGAATTGAAAAGTTGGCTATTTCGTTTCGAGGTATAAGTTAATAAAAACAACTTAACTGCCTTTCCTGTTGACATTTTAAAATATTTCTGTGAGATAGGATAGAAATCAGCGCATTAAGCCTCTTATATTGGACTTTAATTTAGGAAGCCCTTAATAGCAGGTGAGATAATAATATAAAAAGCATAACAACCAAACTGCGTTTTCTATTAACATCTAAAAATATTTCCAAGAGATATAGAATCAGCGCATTAAATGTCTTCAATTCGATTTAAGTTTACTTATAAAATTCCTTGTTCATGCAATCTTTATTTTTGTTTATTTAAGTTAGCTGATGAGGTAACTTAAGTATTTGTTATGCAATTATAGGTTTTTCTTTGTGTCAAGTTTTATGTGAAGTTATAAATAAGTAGCATTTTTATTTCGATCGCCGTTATTACTTGACAAATGCGATAAAACCGGAAGTAAAGTTATTGGCCTTTCTTGTAACATAATTCTATGAAAATGTACATGACTATACCATGCAGTTGTCGTTTTGTCCCTTTCTGGACCCCAAAGTTGATAAGTTTTATTGCACCTTTTCTCCATATTAAACGTTGCCAGTAATAAGAAATCAGCTCATTAAACCTCTTAAATTTGGCTTCAGGTCACAATATTCCTTAGATGGTCCCTACAAAAAAGTTGTTTTTCAGATCCGGGCTATATCCAAGATGGCCACCAGCGGGGGATCATAGTTTTTACATTAGACCCTATGGGAAAACACATTCAAAGATCTTCTCATCTGAAACTGCCGGGCCAATTGGAACCAAACTTGGCCTAAATAGTCTTTTGGTGGCCTCTCGTAAAAAGTTGTTTTTCAGGTCTATTCTTTATCCAAGATGTCAGCCAGTAAAGAACATAGTTTTAACATTGGACCCTATGGGAATACACATTCAAAGATCTTCTTCTCTGAAACAGTTCAGCCAATTGGAACCAAACTTGGCCACAACATTCTTAAGGTTGCCCCCTGCAAAAAAGTTGTTTGTCAGGGATTGCTTTATGCAAGATGGCTGTCAGCGGGGAACAGATTTAACATTGGACCCTACGGGAAAATATAAAAGATCTTCTCCTCTGAATTAACTTGGCCAATAATAAAAACATACTTTGTCACAATTGCCCATAGTTCCCGTTTGAAAAATTTGCCTGGCTTGTCTGCATCGCATTCAAGATGACCCCATTGGGAACATAGTTTAACCTTTAGACCTATCGGAAACCTATCGGAAAGCATTTAAAGATGTTCTCCTCTGAAAATATTTAGTCAATTGGAACCAAAATTAGACTCAATGGTCCTAAGATGCTCCCCTTCAAGAAAGGTGACAGTAGAGCTGCACCCCCATCCAAAATAGCTGCCAGTCTGGAACATAGTTTAAATCAGGATAGCATAACATCAATATTTATTAAAAAAATTTGAAAATAATGCCCTTAAAACATTGGAATTATTTTAACTGCATATGTCAGCAGTGGCACAGGTGAGCGATACAGGCTCTTGAGAGCCTCTTGTTTTTCTCCAAGTCACATATATTTGAAGTAGTAGTATATATTCATCATTCACTTCAAAGTGTTACTAAATTTTGTTGTGCAATAGAACCCTCCCCTCCAAAAGCTTTTATTATTATTTGAGGTCTCCCAGATTGGTCACGGGTAACTTTTCCACACTGATCCAGACGTTTTGGTTTGATAACACATTCTAAATGTCTACTATTCATGCTCTTTTGTAAAAGAGGACAAAAGGCACAAGGTAGTTTTAAGAAAACTTTCTTTTAAATCATTTAAAATACTCTCAAGCAGCTACAACAACTAAATTGCCTTTCCTGCTTACATTTGAAAATATTTCCAAGATATAGAATCAGAGCAATTAAGCACTTACATTTCATTTAAATTAACTTTGTAAGTCGAATTTCTTGTTCAAAGAAAACTTTATTTTTGTTTATTTAAGTACGTTTGGCTAAAGCTGTTATTTCGTAATTCACGTCAAGTGTAATGAAGTATATTTATTCACTTTAAAGTGCTACTCAAGTCAGTTGTCTGAAATCTATAATTTCTACCAGGTAACAACAATGATACTAGAACACGTGATACTAACGATACCAATACAGTAGACGCTACAAACGATATAGAAGATAAAGTCACAAACATTAAAAGTGAGGTTGCCATTGAAGGTGAACAAATCAAAGAGATTGAAAATACATGTAGTATTGAAGATTCCTCAGAAAATCCAGATGCTAAAGGTTAATATATTGATAGTTAGCTATATTCTGAAGTGTGTGAGGCTTAATATTCTTTTAATATTATGAGTCACAGAAGAAGCAAACAAAGGTATTGTTTCACCAACTTATTGCATCAAACCATACAAGGCACCTTGATGACCAGAAACATGTACATATATAAAGCCTAAGGTTTTTTTTCATTTAACTTGGAAAAAGATGAAAATTTGATGTCAATGGGCAAAAATACAGAAACTGCATTTACTTCTCGCAATTTAAAATATTTCTAGGAGATAGAAAACAGTTTTTAAAACTGTTCAATTTGATTTCAGTTTACTTTTTTATACAACTTTACAATTTCTTGTTCATTTGTTTTTAATTTTAAGTAAACGTAAGTATTTGTAGAGCAATTATAGTTTTTTTCTTTGTGTCAAAGTCTTATGTGAAGTTGAGGTATATATTTATTCATTCCCTTTGAGGTGGTGCTAAATTAGTTGTCTGAAATCAAAATCTAAATAATTTCTTTCAGGTCACAAGGATGCTGGAACAGGAGTCATTAAGGATACAAAAGAGTATCAAAATACAGTAAACGCTTCAAAAGATAAAGACGAGAAAGTCACAAGAAATGAGAATGAAGCAGCCATTGAGGATGAAGTAATCCCCGACACTGAAGATAGTATTAAAAATTCGTTACAAAATTCGGATCAAAAAGGTAATTATAGACAGTAACTATTGTCTTAGAAATTCTACAGTTTGTAGGAGTCTAAATATGCTTTAGCAGCATCTCCCAAACCAGAGACTGTATTACGGGAACCTGTTTTGAATTTTTTCCTTAGCCTTTTCGGCTTGTCCAGTGGTGAAGGTTATCTTGGATGTGCAGTTCTTTTCTTATAAAATTCTCTTGATTTGCTATCCGCTAACATTTTGTGATAATGATTTAAATTGGTCAAACAGGCCGTAGTGATAATTTCATTAACGATCAAAACGCACTCATCTCTAGAGGAGGTTCGCTACTCAATTTTGAAGTAAACAGAATTGATAAATGTTGTTTTTTGAATTAAAAAAAAACAAATAATTTAGTGAAAAGAATTGAAAAGTTGACTATTTCGTTTCGAGGTATAAGTTAATAAAAACAACTTAACTGCCTTTCCTGTTGACATTTTAAAATATTTTGGTGAGATAGGATAGAAATCAGCGCATTAAGCCTCTAACATTGGACTTTAATTTAGGAAGCCCCTAATAGCAGATGAGATAATAATAAAAAAAGCATAACAACCAAACTGCGTTTTCTATTAACATCTAAAAATATTTCCAAGGGATATAGAATCAGCGCATTAAATGTCTTCAATTCGATTTAAATTTACTTATAAAATTCCTTGTTCATTCAATCTTTATTTTTGTTTATTTAAGTTAGCTGATGAGGTAACTTAAGTATTTGTTATGCAATAAGGTTTTTCTTTGTGTCAAGTTTTATGTGAAGTTATAAACAAGTGGCATTTTTTATTTCGATCGCCGTTATTACTTGGCAAATGCGATAAAACCGGAAGTAAAGTTATTGACCTTTCTTGTAACATAATTCTATGAAAATGTACATGACTCGGGACATGACTATATCATGTAATTGTCGTTTTGTCCCTTTCTGGACCCCAAAGTTGATTAGTTTTATTGCACCTTTTCTCCAAATTAACGGATTTGTTAAACAAACATCCACGATGTTTACTTGTCAATTAACTCATTCACAAATTACATGGGTTACCTATACTGCTAACTGACCTAATAAAGCGGTTATTATCTAATTAGTTTCCATAGATACCGGTATTCTTTGATAATTCATTTTTGTTTTTGTTTATGTTTTTTTAATACCGTTTGAAATATGAGTTTTTTTCCTTAAAATTTTTTGTTCAAATTTATTCTACAATTTACTTTTCTCTTTGAAGCAATAATGACACTTCTTACTACAAATTAACTGGAAATATTATCTTCTACATTAATAAAGAACAAAAATGATGTGAAGATAGATTTTTTTCAATTTTTCCTCATAAGCTTTTCCAAATTGCACATAATTGTAACTTTCCTATATTTATTTGGATTATTTTGTGACAATCACAAGTTAGATGTGGAGACAGAAATCTCACCAAATTATCTTAGACCAGCATATATTGTTGGTTGATGGTATCATACCAGAATCATACAGGATTACTGTGATATTTTTGATAATCCAGATACTTTAAGTGGGGTAAAATGATCCTCTAATGGAAGGCTATATTTCTGTTGTTTAAGGGATGGCCTCTCAACTCAAGAGAACAACTGTATTACTTTAACAGTGTAAATACAATATGCCATTTATTAAATTATTAATCACGGTGTTTAAGTGCCCTTTTCAAATTAAAGATCAATGTGCTAAAGTGCCCTTTCAGAATTTGCACCCTGCCTTTTTGAAATCCGAGCTGGAACACTGAATATATTTATTCATTCAATTTGAAATGCTACAAAATTCAGTTGTCTGAAATCTATATAATTTCTTTCAGGTCACAAGGATGCTGGAACAGGAGTCATTAAGGATACAAAAGAGTATCAAAATACAGTAAACGCTTCAAAAGATAAAGACGACAAAGTCACAAGAAATGAGAATGAAGTAGCCAATGAGGATGAAGTAATCGCCGACACTGAAGATAGTATTAAAAATTCATTACAAAATTCAGATGAAAAAGGTAATAATAGACAGTAACTATTGTCTTAGCAAATATATAGTTTGTAGGAGTGTAGGAGTCTATGCTTTAGCAGCATCTCCCAAACCAGAGACTGTATTACAGGAACCTGTTTTCAGTTTTTTCCTTAGCCTTTTCGGCTTGTCCAGTGGTGAAGGTTATCTTGGACGTGCAGTTCTTTTCTTAGAAAATTCTCTTGATTTGCTATTTGCTAACATTTTGTGAAATTCTTTAAATTGGTCAAACAGGTCGTAGTGATAATTTCATTAGCGATCAAAATGCACTTATCTCTAGAGGAGGTTCCTTACTCAATTTTGAAGTAAACAGAATTGATAAATGTTGTTTTTTGAATTGAAAAAAAGAAATACTTTAGTGAAAAGAATTGAAAAGTTGACTATTTCGTTTCGAGGTATAAGTTAATAAAAACAACTTAACTGCCTTTCCTGTTGACACTTTAAAATATTTCGGTGAGATAGGATAGAAATCAGCGCATGAAGCCTCTAACATAAGATGAGGAGAGGATAGAGAGCTCAGGTAAATCAAAGGATTGCAGACGAAGATGGAATATGTTGCGGAAATATAGTTTACATTTGTTAAAAGGCTATGTTTAAGGGAATATCTGATTTAAAAGTGCATAAATAATAATATATTTCTTCTGTATAAAATTGTGTTTTGAAATATCACTACAAATTGTGAAAGTTTATTTGAACGGAAAACTGGAGGGTAGCGAGCTCCTTTCAAAAGGTAACGAGGCATATGAACGGAGGGTAGCGAGCCAAATGATAACAAATAGCGTACTCAAGGAAGCATTGATATGGTACATTTTTTACGAATTTTATCTTCCAGTATGAAATCAAATCTCAGCAATAGGCAAATCCAAAGCTAAAACCAATACCAATATTAAATCCATTTTCTTTCGGTATATATTAAATATGCTTAACATATTTTTAGAGATAAATACTGCGGGAAATATATACAAAACAACTTTATACAAAACAATTTTATTGCAGGGTTATTGCATGAATATTGAGGGATATCATCCATAGTAGAATTATTTTTGCACGAGCGTACGATTGCAATATATATTCAACGAGGTGGAAATTTATTACACGCTAACTTTTGGTTGCTTCAAGGCTTAAGGAAATATTACATTGCTATACAATAATAATGTTTAATAAAACCAGTTTATCAGGTAATTTATATATCAGATTTTAACATCAATTCGTTACATAATTAGCACAGATATGTTCTGATCTGCATAGAATTAACAGTCGATCGACATACCCAGTCTGATATAGGCATATTAGCCTGCTTCGTTCTGAAATAGCCATATCAGTCCTGTGATATGGCCATATCAGCACGGATATGGCGATAACTCCTAATTGAAAGTTTATAATAAACAGATTAGAACATGGCCTTTTCCATATACGTACAGTTATCATCCCTCGACCCACATCACCCCTCGACTGACGCCTCGGGAGGATAAACGTGCTTCTATGAAAAAGGCTATGTATTAATATATATGTATTTTATGCCAGGAACTATAGTGATGATCTAATTATAAATGAATTGCATATCTTTTCCATTAATAATGTTTTGATATCGCTCATGTGACACTTAGGGGTTTACGTATGATCCGTGAATAGGTTTTTTGGATGCTTGATTCGCGAACTATACCTCTAATACAAGTCATGATACGTGATTTCAAAGCAAACTAAAAACCAACAAGCAATACATGAATTTTTACAAATTGGTAAATGGCAATTTTCCCGTGAAATTATTTCCTTCAGCATACCGACTTCACGAATGCATTAAATCTTCTCAAAAACTTTTTTAACAGGTCATCTATTATATACACTATTATAACAAAATAAATAAATGCATTTTCAAACCCTTACATAAAAGTTTCAGTCATTAAAATTGCCACTTGAATGCAATTTTGACAATTTTTTGCAATTTTGTTGGTTATTGTTAAAATTCGTTGCATAGCACCCCAAGAACGAAACTAATCTAACTGTCATTCGAAAGGGCAAATGCTTATACACTCGCAACAAAAAAAAATAGTTTGGGTTCTAGGTGTCCTTCCAGTAGTTTTATCTTCCGGAACACCGTAAAATAGCTTAAATTGACACAAAAGGCTGTATACAGCCATGTTCGACTGTTAATATGTCATAAAACATACAGATGTGGCACATACTAATGCTTTCTCGAGGAACAAGACTAGTAACAAGAGACCATCTGTCCAGATTTTTGACAAAATTTGAGAATTTATGAAAAAGGCCTAATGTAGGAACAAAATTTACGCCTAAATGGCCATACTTCTTTAGATGCGTGATTTAATGAGAGGAAGACCTCTAAAGGACCCCCTTCATAAATATTCTTTTGCTCATGGATTTTCATTTAGTATTGTGTGCTCGCAATCCTCCGTTCAATATATTCACTACCCTCCGTTCAATACATAAAATACTGGCTCAGCTTCGTACCTAGATCTTTTATTGTATATTGACGAAGATGGACGTTTGAAATCTAAGCTATATGACAAGCGTGATGATTTTAATTTCCCCATTGTGAACTTTCCCTTTCTTAGCAGCAATATACCTACCTCTCCAGCCTATGGAGTGTACATTTCACAGTTGATTCGTTACTGTCGAGCTTGTAGTTTGTACAGTGATTTTTTGAACAGAGCAAAAACACTGTCCCAAAAGCTGCTTAGTCAGGGATTTGTTCAACCTTTNTTAATTTCATCCCTCAAGAAATTCTATGGCCGTCACCATAGCATCATTGAAAGATATGACGTGTCAGTATCCCAAATGAAAGTGGACATTTTCAGCTAGATTCACGTCTTCCCGGATTTGACTACCGACTTTGACATTTTCCCGGATTGAATCACTTACAGTGTGACGGGTGCTGTTAACAGAGCAGGACATGCTTACCCTTCCGGAGCACCTGATGTCACTCTCACTTTCACTGGAGTTCACACTGTGAGTGCCTTTGTTCTGAATGTTGTGGTTTCTGGTTCTGTGCTTTGTGTCTGTCTGGCGTCATTGTTTTTGTGTCTAACGTCATTGTTTTCTGTGTTCTCGTTTTTGCCCTGTCTTTGGACTTCGATTTTTGTGAATTTCACCCCTTTGTTCCTTCGGTATTCTACTGCCGTTGTTTCACTACCAATTGAACGGAGCTCCCTACCCTCAAAAGTTTGGTTCAAAAAAGAAAATTGCAATTGTTTTGTATTTGAAACAACTCTTTGAAAAGCCCGTTATGCAAATGCTTTATTCTAACTATAGGCATATAAAATATATAAAATAGTTTGTTAAAAAACTGTCAATTAAATAGTTATATGCGAAAAGGTCATTTCGTCTGCACATTTAAAGTCTTACCTGAGCTCTCTACCCTCCGTTCAAATGCTCATACCCCTCAACCCCCATTGTACAGCTTCCTACGGGGTGTAATAGCAGATGAGATAATAATATAAACAGCATAACAACCAAACTGCGTTTTCTATTAACATTTAAAAATATTTGCAAGAGACATAGAATCAGCGCATTAAATGTCTTCAATTCGATTTAAGTTTACTTATAAAAATTTCTTGTTCATGCAATCTTTATTTTTGTTTATTAAAGTTAGCTGATGAGGTAACTTAAGTATTTGTTATGCAATTATAGGTTTTTCTTTGTGTCAAGTTTTATGTGAAGTTATAAATAAGTGGCATTTTTTATTTCGATCGCCGTTATTACTTGACAAATGCGATAAAACCGGAAGTAAAGTTATTGACCTTTCTTGTAACATAATTCTATGACTATATCATGTAATTGTCGTTTTGTCCCTTTCTGGACCCCAAAGTTGATTAGTTTTATTGCACCTTTTCTCCAAATTAACGGATTTATTAAACAAACATCCACGATGTTTACCTGTCAATTAACTTATTCACAAATTACATGGGTTATCTATAGTGCTAACTGACCCAATAAAGCGGTTATTATCTAATTAGTTTCCATAGATACCGTATGGCGGGTTATTTTCGCGAGGTTCTAATTTGCGCTAAATTTGCGAGGTTTATGGAAGCGTGAAAATTAAAACTCGTGAAATAAAAGTCAGTATATTTTTATGCATGTTCGTCCTTTACACAATTTTACATCCGCGAAAATTGATGACCGCTAAAATTAAATACCCGTCATTTTATAGTAAATCGCGAAATTTGGCAACCGCGAAAATTACCCGCTATACGGTATTCTTTTATAATTAAGAGCACTTCATTAGAATGAAGAAAATTTATTTTTGTTTTTAATACCGTTTGAAATATGAGTTGTTTCCCTTTAAATTTTTTGTTCAAATTTTCTACAATTTACTTTTCCCTTTGAAGCTATAATGACACTTCTTACTACAAATTTACTGGAAATATTATCTTCTACATAAATAAAGAACAAAAATGATGTGAAGATATAATTTTTTTTTTATTTTTCCTCACAATCTTTTCCAAATTGCACATAATTGTAACTTTCCTATATTTATTTCGATTATTTTTGTGACAATCACAAGTTAGATGTGGAGACAGAAATCTCACCAAATTATCTTAGACCAGCATATATTGTTGGTTGATGGTATCATACCAGAATCATATAGGATTACTGTGATATTTTTTATAATCCACATACTTTAAGTAGGGTAAAAATGATCCTTTAATGGAAAGCTATATTTCTGTTGCTGAAGGGATGGCCTCTCAACTCGAGAAAACAACTATATTACTTTAAGGTAACACGATACCGAAAGACGTAACGTCACGAGTTATCGTTCTTAACGTTAAGGCCAATTCAACGTTTTGCGGATCTCATGTTTCAAAGTAAACTATACTCAAATACACCAGGCTATGATTTGCATGTAAACTACCTATGTTATAATATGAGGGTGGCTATTTGCTAATATTAACGTAATTATAGTAACACGCCAATGTCTGCCTTCCAATAGTCAACATAAATATCTCACAAGACTACATTATTATCTGACAGGTCGACATTAATATCTGACAAGTCGACATAATTATCTTACAAGTCGACATAATTATCGGACAAGTCAACATAATTATCTAACAAGTCGACATATATATAATTATGTCGATTTGTCCGATAATTATGTCGAATGTCAACTTCTCTGATAATTATGTCGATTTGTCAGATATTTATGTCGACTTGTCAGATATTCATGTCGACTTGTCAGATAATTATGTGATCTTGTTAGATACAGATTGAGTCCATTTATTTTCTTTTTGCTACGAACTATTTGTCCTTGTTTATATAATTTCAAGCTTGTCAAAAATTCTATTGAATTAAATTTTGGTCAATTTAATATCATATGGGTGTTTTTGTTCACTGTAAAATATGCATATCGACTTTCTTTCATATTTGCATTTTCTGGTTTACTTTAAATAAAAATATTCATGTATACGGCATTTTGCTAAGCAAATTTAAAAATAATATACCAATTAGAAGTATCTTTACTTTACTTTAGTACAGTTACAATTATTGTGGTGCAGTCAAAACCGAATTCGAAATCCAGCCTATACAACATTTTGTTGTGAAAAATGAAACATCTCTTTACATACAACATTTAATTTATTTACCTAACGATAACGACTTCTCTAGTATTTGCATATATACATCAGTTTCGAGGAAAATATTAAAATGTATTCAAATATCTTTTCCATAGAATTCACGCGTTATGGGTGCACAATTCGTCAAAAGATGATATTTTTGGTTCAGTTTCTACATGTTCATACTTTTCTGTATATTTCATCGGAAGTTGTAGCACCCTCCAACGGGGCAATTTTTTACATATATGAAGTATTGCAGGTCTTAACTTCGTTGAAAGTCGACCAAGTTTTTTATGAAAAAGTATTGAATACAGTGAAAACAACAATTGTATCTGAAGAATGAGAATTCTCATGGGTTTCTTGATCACCTGATTATGTGGATTTTTATTGTCGATTATTTGATTACCAATTTTCAATTATTATATCAGTGAATCTCTTATTGATTATTTGATTACCATTTTTTGTGAAAATTTATTTCAACTTCCCAATTTTTAGTAAAATATTATTGATATTATTGTATTAAGCAAATGATTATTCGATACCGCGGTACCCCGATGAGAGGCTTTAAGGGTCAGCAAAAGTGATTTTCAGAGAGAAGAGGTGTACCCTTCATTTCATTATAAATCTCTCATTGGCTGCTACGCCAAAACAGACGTAGACGCATCTGTGCTGTCTTTGAAGTGAAATTTTGACGAAGTTCAGTTTCAACAATTATTTGTGAGCCTTTCCGTGAATTTCTTGATTATCTGAATTTGTGATTATTTGATTATCCTGATTAGTTTATCAAACCCATTTTGATTATTTGATTATCATATTTTGAGAAAATTTACTCAAATTTTCCTTTTTTTCAATAAATAAGTGATTATATGTTAAAATAGTTATGCTCATTTTGTTCCCATGTCACNTTTTTTTTTCAGTTTGCATAATTTTATAATGAATTTTCCTGATTCTGTCTTAAAGCGATGCAGGAAACAAAGTTGTTCCTAGTCAGCCCGTACATATGGAAATTTTCGTCGAAGGTTTCTCGGCTTGTGTATGTAGTTATTTCTAGATCATCACAATTGACTATAAAATCAGGCGATGGACATTGTGTCCTATGGACACATTTTCTTTTAAGGTTCTATATCTATTCCGTACCACACGCATATTTGGACAGTACATGTTAGGGTATGATAATATTTATAACATATTATCTTACTGAACAAAAGTAGAGATGTAATTTCCCGTTATATGTATTATAATATATGTGATTTCAGCCCACTCTGAACTGTTTTATCTTCAGCAGTTAATATCATGTTCAGTTGTAAACTTTCCTGGCATGAGCTGGGTAGACAAATTTAATTTCAAACTTGGAAAATGAACTGATGAAACGGTCAAATCAGAAGATCACAGATGAAAAATCAAAGAAATACATTTTATCACATGCAAAAATTTGGATGCTTACATTGTCATACCTGCCTATCAATAGGTTTCTATTAAAAAGCACCCAGGGTTTCGTAACGCCTTTAGACTGTAGTAGACTCTACTGGCTTTCATACATACGCCTACATTGTGATAAAATTGTATGTGTTTCTGCCATTTTGTGCTTAGTTTGTTCTTATTTGTTGTTTTGATTTCCTTCTTCTGTTTAGTTTTGAGTGTGCCTCTTAAATCTAAGCACTTCATGCACAGAGAACAGTTAGATTTAGTTGACAAACGTGCTGATCCGGACGAAGATATTTGCTGTCAGATTGATCATCATATTGACCACTATACCTAGTCACTTTCGGGATTCCAAGCAAGAGATGTTTTTGATATTGAATGCCTCCGTATCCCGCATCAACCATGTGAAGTTCTATTCGGGAAATTTCTACAGGTACCCCTACCTCGGTCCCTGTAAAATAACGGTTGAAGTGGGAATCGTACAATACTGGCAATTGTGGCTACAAAGAAGGACATATTTTCCTTCAAGGGATTCGGAGGCAGGAAATATAAAAAAAACATCTCTGGTTTCGAATCCCAAAAGGGATTACAAGATACCAAGTTCAATTTCTATCAACCATGAATTTGAAAGTATATGTCTTTTTCCTAATTTGTTTTCCTAAACAATATTCTAAAATATATAGATTGGATTTTTTTTTCTCTTTTTTTTACTGACATATATTTCATTAAAATGTATTCGAAATTAAAGGAACTTCTTGAGATGTATACCCATACGGTCACCATACCGAAACAGTTTGGTACGTTCCAGACAGTATGAGTATACGCATACGGTCGGACCGTACGCGTTTTATCGACGGTACGCTTGCGGTCCAATCTTATGAGTATATGCATATGACCCGGACTGTACGCATACGGTTTAAATGTGCGTATGGCCTGGATTATACACTTGAAGTTGTACCCCCCCTGTCAAAAGTACTTTGAATATATCATCAAAACGTTAATTAATAGAAATAAAAGCAAAAAACGTTTACATACATGTGTGGTATTAGTGAGCATATATGTAGCGTCACCAACGTCAAACCGATTTTACAACTTTTTAGGCGTATTAGCCATCTTCGGCGAGCTGTAATTCCAAAACAAGGACGGTGACCTATGCTTTTCTATGCATCTATGAATTTCTGAAGATGATATCTACGTTATATTAGTTTTTAGTTCATATTCGTATATTTTGACATATAAAAACGTCACAAAAACTAGAAATTTCGGTCTCAAATTTAGGATTTTCCCTATTTATCTTTGTAAATTTGGCGCCAAAAATGGTATTTTCGATCAAATAACTCGAAAAAATGCACGGTGACCCCCTTTTCCGGTGTATCTATGATAGATCTTTACAAATATATATACTTTTTTTAAAAAAATTTCGGTCCGTTTCGGTATCGTGTAACATTAACAGTGTATTTACAATATGCAATATATCAAATTATTAATCACGGTGTTTAAGTGACCTTTTCAAATTAAAGATCAATGTGCTAAAGTGCCCTTTCAGAATTTGCACCCTGCTCTTTTGAAATCCGAGCTGGAACACGGAATATATTTATTCATTCAATTTGAAGTGCTACAAAATTCAGTTGTCTGAAATCTATATAATTTCTTTCAGGTTACAAGGATCCTGGATCAGGAGTCATTAAGGATACAAAAGAGTATCAAAATACAGTAAACGCTTCAAAAGATAAAAACGACAAAGTCACAAGAAATGAGAATGAGGCAGCCAATGAGCATGAAGTGATCCCGGACACTGAAGATAGTATTAAAAATTCTTTACAAAATTCAGATGAAAAAGGTAATAATAAACAGTAACTATTGTCTTAGCAAATATATAGTTTGTAGGAGTCTAAATATTCTTATAACATTATATGTCAGAAAAAATCCACCATACAAATATGTTACACCAAGCTGATTCACTTAGTCATGTAACAGAACGTAAACAAGTTATTAACAAAAAATGCATTTTATCTCGGAAAGACGGAGAAGAAGAAAGCTTAATATATAGATATCCATGTCTTATAAAATCTTATAATCCATGCTACCGACAGACGTATGAAAAAATAGATAAACATGAACTATTTCAAGAGTGAGAGTGGGAGCGTCGGCAGGGTGTCTCTTTCTATGAATGCCCTTTTGTAAAGAGATCTTTGTAATTGTAAATGATGATTAGGTCCTTCATTGTGACGTGACCAGCAGCAACATATGTAAACGGTTATTAAGGTCTTTCCCGCCTCGGTGGAAAGACCTTCTTGTATTTCTCCTGATTATTATTATTATATTTTTTCTTCACACATTTGCCGAAAAGTGTTAAAATATATCACTTAAATACTTGGTACCATTAATCAGAAATGATCATTTTACCAGACTGACCCTGTGACTCCGATCTATTTTTAGTAAAAGTTTGCATCATCGAATATGGTAAACCTTCTAAGCAGATGAACTCGGAAATCGTAAAAGATACCTGATGAAGAGTAATGAGAACAATGTTAGGTCATGACAAAAATTTGTTACATTTGGTCCGAAATTGTCCAATAAACCTTTTTTGAATTATGGACCTTGAAAAATTTGATGCTTCTTTAAAAATGAATTTCTTCCGAACCTGAATTGATAAAGACGTGTGACTTTCACCGTTGATCTTGGTTCTCCAGGGGCCATTTGGAAAGACAAGGTCAAAGGTCATCCGTGACCTTTATTTGGACCTCTAGACTTTTTACTCGATTCGAAAACCGTAACAGATAGCTGCTGAAATGTAATGGGAAAAATGTGTGTCTTGTTGACACCTACAATTGTTACATTGTGTGGAAAATCATTGGACTAACTGTTCTGGACCAATGGACCAAAAATCGATTTTCGGTGTCTAAATTTATGGTTTTTGTCTTTGGCCAAAAACCATTGAAGATAAAAACAGATATTCAATACAAAAAATTGTCAGGTAGATTGACGTCATTGTCAAATGTCAAGGTCACATTGAAAAAACTGTAATCCACGTTAGAGAGTCTTTAAATGAACATTTTAAGCTTAGAATGTTGATTATCCGTGTGAATCAATTATGAGAATATTCTGACGCAACTTTGGGAAAGCCTATCGATTGTTCTTCGAACAATTAACGCACTAGTAATTTAATGTAATCTTTTTTGATGTTCCGCAATACCCATTGGTAGTTGACGGTGTTGGTTGCATTTTTCACATGGTGGTTATGAGAAATTTGATGGTTCGAAACATGTTCAAAGCCTTTTATATTTTTTTTAATATCCTTATATGAAGCCCCGAAATGAGATGAGAAAATGATATATAAAACACACCAATCAATGCCCCCTGCCTTTTGTATTGGCAGTATAAAACATTTCGAAGAGAAGAAAAACAGCCAATTGAACCTTAAAAGTTTGATTTCAATTTACTCTTTTTGAAATTTACAATAAAATGTTTGTTTTAGTGCATATGCGTCTTCACTAAAATATTTGTATTAATTTTACGGTTTTTTTTTCTGCGCGTTAGATGTATATGAGGTAATCATTCATTCGAAGTGTAAAGCCCCTCTTACAGCAGTACACTACACCGTATAACCCAAACGGACTCCAAACTTATATCAAAAAAAATATCCGTTCATCTCCGTTCATAAAGGTTTGTCGCTCGTTCTTCATCCGGTGAATATGGTACATGTTTCGTCATGTCTGTTTTCTGCGATGAAAAATTGTGAGCATGTTCAAAACTTGGAACGTACATACAGCACAAAATGTCATTTGAATACTTTAAACTTATTTCATTGTCCAAAAGAATAACAAAACAATGAGACACAAGTTATACAACTTGGAGTTGTCTTCTCTTTTACATAAATAAATGTAAATAATCAGAACAAATAAATTTACATATAATTAAACTTTTGAATAAGGAAGACAGATGTAGTATGTAAAAAGTCGATAAACATATTCAATCGAGTTGTACTTGTAAACAATTGTTGACCAGTCGAGGACACCTAGGTGATAATAACATGTGGTTATGACTTATTAGTAATTCAGTTGTTGTGTTGGCTGGAATAAGTGTATTATAAATTATATATAGTGACTATATATATCAATCGGAATTTTTAAAATCTGAAAAATGAGTAAGTACATTTAATTGTTTATTCAGTCATTTGAATGTACGGTAGGTTAACGTATTGTTCGGTTCTCATGCTTTGTAACCCCATTATTCATTCGTTTCTTGTCCGTCTTGCATCCGTTTATGTACGGCAGATTAAACAGTTGACTTTTACCGGGAAGATAACGGACAAAACCGTTAGGGTTCCGAACATACAGCAGAAAATTAACGGGCGAACACAGAATAACACGAACTTGTGATGTTTTTTTTTTAAAGTAGAAGATGTAATATAATACTTTTTAAAGTAATTTGTAATTGGAAGAGTTATCCAGTATCTGTTGATTTGTATTTATCTGGAAACAATGTTCTGCCATATACCCATAACATTAAACCCTTCTCTCGAAGTTTCAATACGTGAAAAGTATTAAGAAGCATCCCCAAACTAGAGACTGTATTACGAGAACCTGTTTGAGTCTCTTCAATAGCATTTCCGCCTTGTTCAGTGGTGAAGGTTATTTTGGACGTGCAGTTCTTTTCTTGCATAATTCTCTTGATTTGCTATTCGCTAACATTTTGTGAAAATGATACAATGTATAAATTGGTCAAACAGGCCGTAGTGATAATTTCATTAGCGATCAAAAGGCACTTATCTCTAGAGGAGGTTCGCTGCTCAATTTGGAAATAAACAGAATTTTAGATAAATGTTTTGGGTTTTTTTTATAATTGAAAAAAAAAGAAATAATTCAGTGAAAAAAATCTAAAAGTGGATTATCTCGTTTCGAGGTATAAGTTAATAAAGACAACTAAACTGTATTTCCTGTTGACATTTTAAAATGTTTCAGCCTTTGTTAATTCCACCCATTAAGAAATTCTATGGCCGTCACCATAACATACTTGAAAGATAAAAACAACGACAGTAAAATACCGAATATGACGTGTCAGTATCCCAAATGAAAACGGACATTTTCAGCTAGATTCACGTCTTCCAGGATTTGACTTTACCGATTTTTACCTTTTCCTAGATCGACTCGCTTACAGTGTGACGCGTGCTGTTAACAGAGCAGGACATGCTTACCCTTCCGGAGCACCTGATGTCACTCTCAGATTCTTTGGAGTTCACACTGTGGGTGCCTTGGTTTTGAATGTTGTGTTTTTGTTTCTGTACTTTTTGTCGTCGTTGTTTTCTTTGCTCTCGTTTTCGCCATGACTTTGGACTTCGATTTCTGTAAACCCCACTTCTTTGTTCGTTCGGTATTCCATTACCGTTGTTCGTAGAGATAGAAAGCAGCGCATTAATCCTATGAGATTCGATTTCAATTGAGGAAGCCACTAATAGCAGATTAGATCATGATATAAAAACTGCCTTTTCTATTAACATTTGAAAATATTTCCAAGAGATATAGAATCAGCGTATGTAAAATTTTCAATTTGATTTAAATTCACTTATCATTGAAATTTTTGTTTTCTTGTTCATGAAAACTTTATTTTTGTTGAATGAAGTACGTTTTGGTAAGTATTTGTCTAAAGCTGTTTTTTTTCTAATGTTAATGTGAAGTATATCTATTCACTTTGAAGTGTTTCTAAATTCAGTTGTCTGAAATCTATAATTTCTATTAGGTAACAACACTGATACTAGAACACGTGACACTAACGATACTAAAGATCATATAAATACAGTAGACGTTACAAACGATATAGACGATAAAGTCACAAGCAATGAAAGAGAGGTAGCCATTAATGGTGAAGAAATCAAAGAGATTGAAAATAATATTAAAGATTGTTCAGAAAATCCAGATGCTAAAGGTAAATATTTTGAACGTAAACTCTAAACCGTATGTATGTGAGGCTTAATATTCGTTTAATATTATGTGTCACAGGAGGAGCAAACAAAGGTTTGTATTCACCAAGTTATTGCATTCTTATTGCATCAAACCATAAAAGGCATCTTGATGACCTGAAACATGTACAAATATAAAGCCTACGATTTTTGTTAAATTTTTACTAGGAAAAAGATGAAATATTTATTTGAACAGGATACAATAGAGAAAATGCATTCCCTTCTTGCATTAAAAAGTATTTCTAAGAGATAGAAATCAGTGTATTAAAACTGTTCAAGTTGGTTTTAATTTACTTTTTATACAAATTTACAATTTCTTGTTCATTGTTTTTTTTTTTTTATTTTAAGTTAGTTTATGTCCTAACTCAAACTGAAGGTTTTTTTTGTGTCAAGTCTTATGTGAAGAGAAGGTATATACATGTATTTATTCATTCGCTTTGAAGTGCTACAAAATACAGTTGTCTGAAATCTATATAATTTCTTTCAGGTCACAAGAATCCTGAAACAGGAGTCATTAAGGATACAAAAGAGTATCAAAATAAAGACGAAAAAGTCACAAGAAATGAGAATGAAGTAGCCAATGAGGCTGAAGTAATCCCCGACACTGAAGATAGTATTAAAAATTCATTACAAAATTCAGATGAAAAAGGTAATAATAGACAGTAACTATTGTCTTAGCAAATTTACAGTTTGTAGGAGTCTAAATATTCTTATAACATTATATGTCAGGAAAAATCCATTATACGAATTTACTTCACCAAGCTGATTCACTTAGGCATGTGATAGAACGTAAATAAGTTATTAACAAAAATGCATTTTTACATGGGCAAAGACGGAGAAGAAAGCGTAATATACAGAAATCCGTGTCTTGTAAAATCTTATATTCCATGTTACAGAAAAAAATAGTTGTACATGATCACATGAACTATTTCAAAACGGAGAGGAGGACAATAGTGGTTTTAATTAAATATAATCTATTTTGATATTCCGAAATACCTGTTGGTAGTTAGGTATGTTGTTTGCCTTTTTCACAAGGTAGTTTTGAGAAATTTTGATTGTATGAAGATCCTAACTACATCATACAGTGTAAGTGTTTACTGTGCATGTTCTTTTGGAGATAAAAAAAAGACATTAGTCACAAGATACGTTTGAGACCTAATAAATGTAAAAAGTCTGTTATATGGTTTGTGACTTTTTTATATAACCTATAGTAAAGAGCTGAGATAAAATAATATCAAACAGCTACAACAACTAAACTGCCTTTCCTACTTACATTTTAAAATATTTCAAAGTAATAGAAATCAGTAGATTAGACCTCTTAGATTTGATTTCAATTTAGGAAGCCCTAATAGCAGATGAAATAATGATATGAAAAAGCACAACAACAATACTGCATTTTCTACAGTACTGAAATTTTAAGTTATATTCAACATATAGAATCAGCACACGAAACAGCTTCAGTTTGTATATTATTAAAAAAATTACTCATAAATATTTTAATTAAGTACGTTTGGGTAAGAATTCATCTAAAGATGTCATTTTTTATTCACGTTGCTTGTATGCGTTAAAGTCTTTACTGAAATATTTTTTCTGGTAATTGTACCGTTTTAAGTTCACCTGGCTAATTTTTTTTTCAGATCCGCGCTATATCAAAGATGGCTGCTAGCAGGGATCATAGTTTTAACATTGGACACTATGGGAAAACTTTTTCAAAGATCTTCTCCTCTGAAACTACGAGGCCAATTAAAACCAAACTTGGCCACAATGGTCCTTTGATGGTCCCCTGCAAAAAAGTTGTTTTTCAGATCCATGCTATATCCAAGATGGCCGACAGCAGGGATCATAGTTTTAACATTGGACCCTATGGGAAAACACTTTCAAAGATCTTCTCCTCTGAAACTACTGGACCAATTGAGACCAAACTTGGCCACAATAGTCCTTTGATGGTCCTCTGTAAAAAAGTTGTTTTTCAGATCCGTGCTATATCGAAGATGGCCGACAGCAGGGATCACAGTTCTAACATTGGACCCTATGGGAAAACACTTTCAAAGACCTTCTCCTCTGAAACTACTTGGCCAATTGAAACCAATTTGGCTACAAAAGTCTTTAGATGGTCCCCTGCAAAAAAAATGTTTTTCTGATGGGCGCTATATCCAAGATGGCCGCGAGAGGGGATCATAGTTTTAACATTGGACTCTATGGGAAAACACCTTCAAAGATCTCTTCCGAAACTACTGGCACAATTAAAACCAAACTTGGCCACAATAGTCCTTTGATGGTCCCCTGCAAAACAGTTGTTTTTCAGATTCTTGCTATATCCAAGATGGCCGGCAGCGGGGATCATAGTTTTAACATTGGACCCTATGGGAAACTTCTCCTTTGAGACAACTGGGGAAATTGAAACCCATTTTGGCCACAAAAGTCCTTAGATAGTCCCCTGCAAAAAAGTTGTTTTTCAGATCCCCGCTATATCCAAGATGGCCGCCAACAGGGATCATAGTTTGAACATTGGACCCTATGGGAAAACACATTCAAAGATTTTTTTCCTCTGAAACTACTGGGCCAGTTGAAACCCAACTAGGCCATAATAGTCCTTAGATCGTTCCCTTGCGAAAAAGTTGTTTTTCAGATCCGCGCTATCTCCAAGATGGCCGCCAGCGGGGATAATAGTTTGAACATTGGACCCTATGGCAAAACACATTTAAAGATCTTCTCCTCTGAAACTACTGGGCCAATTGAAACCAAACTTGGCCACTATAGTCCTTAGATGATCCCCTGCAAAATGTTGTTTTTCAGATCCGGGCTTTATCCAAGATGGCCGCCAGCAGGGATCATAGTTTTAACATTGGACCCTATGGTTAAATGCAATCAAAGATCTTCTTCTCTGAAACTGCCGGCAAACTGAAACCAAACTTGGCCACAATATTCCTTAGATGGTCCCTGCAAAAAATCCGTATCCGGGCCATATCCAAGATGGCCGCCAGCGGGGATCATAGTTTTTGCATTGGACCCTATCCGAAAACACATTCAAAGATCTTCTCCTCTGAAACTGCTGGGCCAATTGGAACCAAACTTGGCGTAAATAGTCTTTAGGAGGCCCCTTGTTTTTCAGGTCTGTACTTTATCCAAGATGTCAGCCAGTAGGGAACTTAGTTTTAACATTGGACCCTATGGGAATACACTTTCAAAGATCTTCTTCTCTGAAACTATTCAGCCAGTTGGAACCAAACTTGGCCACAACAGTCTTAAGGTTGCCCCCTGCAAAAAAGTTGTATGTCAGGGATTGCTTTATGCAAGATGGCTGAGAGCGGGGAACAGATTTAACATTGGATCCTATGGGAAAATATAAAAGATCTTCTCCTCTGAAATTACTTGGCCAATAATAAAAACATACTTTGTCACAATTGGCCATAGTTCCCGTTTGAAAAATTTGCCTGGCTTGTTTGTATCGCATTCAAGATGACCCCATTGGGAACATAGTTTAACCTTGAGACCTATCGGGAACCTATCGGAAAGCATTTAAAGATGTTCTCCTCTGAAAATATTTAGTCAATTGGAACTAAAATTAGACTCAATGGTCCTAAGATGGTCCCCTTCAAGAAAGGTGACAGTAGAGCTGCACCCCCATCCAAAATTGCTGCCAGTCTGGAACATAGTTTAACTCAGGATAACATAACATCAATGTCTATTAAAAAATTTGAAAATAATGCCCTTAAAACATTGGAATTATTTTAACTGCATATGTCAGCAGTGGCACAGGTGAGCGATACAGGCTCTTGATGAGCCTCATGTTTTTCTTCAAGTCACATATATTTGAAGTAGTAGTATATATTCATCATTCATTTCAAAGTGTTACTAAATTTTGTTGTGCAATAGAACCCTCCCCTCCAAAAGCTATTGTTATTAGATGCATCCCAGATTGGTCACAGGTAACTTTTCCACACTGATGCAGACGTTTTGGTTTGATAACACATTCTAAATGTCTACTATTCATGCTCTTTTGTAAAAGAGGGCAAAAGGCACAAGGTAGTTTTAAGAAAATTGATGACCTAATATACGTACAAAGTCTGTAATATATATATGTGACTTTCCTTTAAATCATTTAAAATGGCTGTGATATTACTTTCAAACAGCTACAACACCTAAATTGCTTTTCCTGCTTACATTTGAAAATATTTCCAAGATATAGAATCAGAGCATGTAACCTCTTAAATTTCATTTAAATTTACTTTTTAAGTCGAATTTCTTGTTCAAAGAAAACTTTAATTTTTGTTTATTTAAGTACATTTGGGTAAGAATTATTCTAAAGCTGTTATTTCGTAATTCACGCCACATGTAATGAAGCATATTTATTCACTTTGTAGTGCTATTTAATTCAGATGCTTAATTCTATAATTTCTATCAGGTAACAACAATGAAACTAGAACACGTGACACCAACGATACCAAAGATCATGCAAATACAGTAGACGCTACAAACGATATAGAAGATAAAGTCACAAACAATAAAAGTGAGGTCGCCATTGAAGGTGAACAAATCAAAGAGATTGAAAATAGTATTGAAGTTTGCTCAGAAAATCCAGATGTTGAAGGTAAATAAATGGACAGTAAACTATAGTCTGTAACAAATCTGTAGTTTATTTTAGTCTCTATATTTTCTAAACAGAATGAGTCACAGGAAAAGCAAACACAGTTATTGTTTACCATACTGTTGCATTTAAGTGTGAGGCAAGACATGAATACCGTGTTAGCAAATCATAAACCGCATTTTAACATGATAAAGATGAAGTAGAATTAAGCATAGTGAACCGATAGTCAAGTCTCAGAATCCATGTAACAGACAATTTACAGTCCACCAGACGTTAAGCATCATCAACTTTTAAAGTTTCTCTCAGAAAAAAGACAGAAACCGAATATTGTAGCTGACTTATATGGAGCACAACAAATAAAATGAAATAAAAATATGAAATATTAATAAAATACTAAAATTTACGACAAAAGGGATTTTCCACAGTTGATTTATTACGCTAGAGCTAGCACAAAATATATAGATTTTCTCGGAAAACATAGTTATCCTAGTTAATTCCTTATTAATCAAGGCCTAAAAAAATTAAGTCGCACACGATCTTTAAAAAAGTTCTTTAATAGACTTGTCGAAAAAATTGAAGTTTCGGCCCGAACTCTGATTCAAGATTCTTTTTTACTTTATCTATGTTCGTCTTTTGTCATTTTATTGTTTTTCTTGTGCAGTTCCCTGGTTGATTGTGACATGTGATTGTAATGTTTGGCCATTGTAAGTGTTTCCTGTTATCTTCCCTTCATCAATTAGTACTGGGATGATCATTTGTTTGCAACCTTTCAATACCAATTACCGTTGAGTTGCTTCCGGACACTACTGCAATGGAAAAAGGTGGCTTGGTGTGCCATAAAACCCTTTTGCCAACCAATTCTTTTAAAATGGCTGTACAAAGTCAAAGCGGTGGACAATTTTCCGGTGGTTTTCCATCGGTTTTTTTTCTTCTAGGACTTTGGCTTTTGACAGCTATTTTCGGTAATTTTGTTATTACCCACATATACTGAAATATCAGTGGATATTACTTATACATTTTACTGATGACCACTTCGTCAACATAAAGGCTGATTCATAATTTTCTGTTAATTTGTCCTTCGATAATGAAGTTATACTGCACGTTAGATAGCTTATTGAGCTGTCCATTATAAGCTATTTGTATAGACAATGAATAAAAAAAATTTGAAAAATTTGCGTGGCTTGTCTGCATCGCATTCAAGATGACCCCATTGGGAACATAGTTTAACCTTGAGTCCTATCGGGAACCTATCGGAAAGAATTTAAAGATGTTCTCCTCTGAAAATATTTAGTCAATTGGAACCAAAATTAGACTCAATGGTCCTAAGATGGTCCCCTTCAAGAAAGGTGACAGTAGAGCTGCACCCCCATCCAAAATAGCTGTCAGTCTGGAACATAGTTTAACTCAGGATAACATAACATCAATGTCTATTAAAAAAATTGAAAATAATGCCCTTAAAACATTGGGATTATTTTAACTGCATATGTCAGCAGTGGCACAGGTGAGCGATACAGGCTCTTGAGAGCCTCATGTTTTTCTTCAAGTCACATATATTTGAAGTAGTAGTATATATTCATCATTCACTTCAAAGTGTTACTGAATTTTGTTGTGCAATAGAACCCTCCCCTCCAAAAGCTATTGGTATTAGAGGCATGCCAGATTGGTCACGGGTAACTTTTCCACACTGATGCAGACGTTTTGGTTTGATAAAACATTCTAAATGTCTACTATTCATGCTCTTTTGTAAAAGAGCGCAAAAGGCACAAGGTAGTTTTAAGAAAATTGATGACCTAATATACGTACAAAGTCTGTAATATATATATGTGACTTTCTTTTAAATCATTTAAAATGGCTGTGATATTACTTTCAAACAGCTACAACACCTAAATTGCCTTTCCTGCTTACATTTGAAAATATTTCCAAGATATAGAATCAGAGCATTTAACCTCTTAAATTTCATTTAAATTTACTTTTTAAGTCGAATTTCTTGTTCAAAGAAATCTTTATTTTTGTTTTTTTGAATACGTTTGGGTAAGAATTTTTCTAAAGCTGTTATTTCGTAATTCACGTCACGTGTAATGAAGCATATTTATTCACTTTGTAGTGCTACTTCATTCAGATGCTTAAATCTATAATTTCTATCAGGTAACAAAAATGAAACTAGAACACGTGACACCGACGATACCAAAGATTATACAAATACAGTAGACGCTACAGACGATATAGAAGATAAAGTCACAAACAATAAAAGTGAGATCGCCATTGAAGGTGAACAAATCAAAGAGATTGAAAATAGTATTGAAGATTGCTCAGAAAATCCAGATGTTGAAGGTAAATATATGGACAGTAAACTATAGTCTGTAGCAATTCTGTAGTTTATTTTAGTCTCGATATTTTCTCAACAGAATGAGTCACAGGAAAAGCAAACACAATTATTTTTTACCATACTGTTGCATTTAAGTGTGAGGCAAATCATAAACTGCATTTTAACATGATAAAGATGAAATAGAATTAAGCATAGTGAACCGATAGTCAAGTCTCGGAATCCATGTAACAGATAATTTACAGTCTACCAGACGTTAAGCATCATCAACTTTTAAAGTTTCTGTCAGAAAAAAGACAGAAACCGAATATTGTAGCTGACGTATATGGAGCACAACAAAATGAAATGAAATAAAAATATGAAATATTAATAAAATACTAAAATTTACGACAAAAGGGATTTTCCACAGTTGATTTATTACGTTAGAGCTAGCACAAAATTTATAGACTTTCTCGGAAAACATAGTTATCCTACAGTTACTTCCTTATTAATCAAGGCCTAAAAAAATTAAGTCGCAAACGATCTTTAAAAAAGTTCTTTAATAGACTTGTCGAAAAAATTGAAGTTTCGGCCCGAACTCTGATTCAAGATTCTTTTTTACTTTATCTATGTTCGTCTTTTGTCATTTTATTGTTTTTTTGTGCAGTTCCCTGGTTGATTGTGACATGTGATTGTAATGTTCGGCCATTGTAAGTGTTTCCTGTTATCTTCCCTTCATCAATTTATACTGGGATGATCATTTGTTTACAACCTTTCAATACCATTTACCGTTGAGTTGCTTCTGGACACTACTGCAATGGAAAAGGGAGGTTTGGTGTGCCATAAAACCCTTTTGCCAACCAATTCTTTTAAAATGGCTGTACAAAGTCATGACCATTGCGGTGGACAATTTTCCGGTGGTTTTCCATCGTTTTTTCTTCTTCTAGGACTTTGGCTTTTGACAGCTATTTTCGGTAATTTTGTTATTACCCACATATACTGAAATATCAGTGGATATTACTTATACATTTTACTGATGACCACTTCGTCAACATAAAGGCTGATTCATAATTTTCTTATAATTTGTCCTTCGATAATGAAGTTATACTGCACGTTAGATAACTTATTGAGCTGTCTATTGTAAGCTATTTGAATAGACAATGAATAAAACAACGGCAGTAGAATACCGAAGGAACTAAGGAAGTGATGATTACAAAAATTTAAGTCCAAAGACATGGCAAAAATGGCAACAGAGAAAAATAAGGACGTGAGACAGCCACAATACAAGGAAATAAAAAAGACGACATAAAATTACGTAAACAAATGAAAAAAAACGGCTTTGTCTGCTCGTAAACAACATAATTTATCACGAAAGGCTAACAAAACTTCCATAATTTTCATTTTGTGGTCATGTATGACCCAAAGTGAATTCAAAAGTCTGTCTTTTTCACAAGATATGTGATTGAAGTAGAAAAGGCTGATGAATATCCATTTATCCATTTTTTTTTAACATTTATGACATCTAGCATAATGTCTTTCCGAATGAATATTAGAAATTTCAGAATCATGCTCCAATGACTCAAGAATAAGGTCAGGCAGAGCACTTAAAACTGTTTTTTTTCATGGTTCAGTTTAAACACAATAATAGTACATTGACTTGACATAAATGCGATATAAGGATTGGACACGAAATGGTAGAAATGACTAAAGGCCACATTATCCCTTGTTTCTAAAGTCAATGCATTATTTTCTGTTTAAGGTCGATGGATGATTTTTTTATGGATTGTGTTTTTAAATTTTATTTGTAGAATTCAGGGAACAAACGCGGTGTTTGAAAAGACTATTTAATTAGAAAAAAATTTTCTTAATGTTTTGGTAATATAGTTATGGATGGGGTTCTAACCTCAATTACAATTGAATCTTTTTCAGTACTTTCGCAACATATTAATACATGTTCTAAGAGGTTAAGCAGGAGTTTGGACGTTAGGTTTATCCGAGAACTTTAAAATGTGAAAATTTAACTATCGAGATGTGAGAAATTGTCGTAATAAACCGGAAAACAATGTTAGAGATTGTTTCTCTAATTTCTACTCAATTTATTTGAAGTAAAGCAATCTCCGTCGTCTCCAGTCTCAAGTAACCCACCTTTTCCGACAGAAGTATAAAGCTTTATAAATGCAACTATAAACGTTTTTACTTTTTTTTTTGTTATCTATTTCTTTTTTATTCCTTTTTTTCTTCTTATTCATTTATTAGTACAAAAAAACGTTCTTTGCTTTGCAAGTTATTTGTTTATTTTAACAGATACAGTACCTAAATTCACAGTAACCTCGGTATTTTGTTATTTAATTTGCTCTACAGGTAACTATGACAGCAGCCCATCTAGTAACACAGATTTATTAGAAACAGTTACTGTGCTAGATTCAAGATGGGGTACTAAAGTTTACCTTGTTGGAACAGAACATTTTAGTAAAGAAAGTCAACAGGATGTTTCTAAGGTTGACTGTGTATTTAGCTGAAATAATATTAAATGTTTTACAGAATATAAACACAATCAAATTCTTTACAAATTTTTGTTTTAATATATTTCAGAATTTTAAAATATGAAACTATTAACTTATATCTTTAGACAAAGCTACATATGTATATAACTATGGTATTTTTGTTTTCTGACATCTTGTACTAAAATACAAAAAATACCGAAGTTGCATAAAAAACAGTAAACTTCGTTATGCTGTACACGTGTCTCATCAGCAGCATTAAAATCAAATGATATGGAAACCCATAATTCAAAAATGGTAAAAAAGAAGTACTAATTTCCAAAAAAAATAGCGAAACAGGAAGGCAAATCCAGTACCAAGGACATCTACCGAGTGCCATACACGAAATGAAGCCTCAGTATTTTTAGATAGTTAGAATTTTGATAAAAACAGTAAATTTCTATAATACGCAAGGTAAAATTTTCATGTCAGACAAGTCTGAAAGTCTGACTATTAAGCTGGTGAATACGCGCAGGGACACAATGTTCAGTCTTTGTAAGTCTCTTAAGCTGAATAAAAGCGTTACATAATGATACTATTTTTGTCTAGCTATTGTCCAGACTTGTTGACATAAATCAAAAGGGAAGTGGAAATTCTTAAATCAAAGTAAGAGAAAAAAACGACAACTCAGATGTCTTATTACAGAATTAGGCGTATTTCACTTATTTCGCCCTTGAATGAATCATTGTGTGCCGATCATTTCTAATAGCAATAAGTTGGCAAGACATAAAATTTTGCAAAATAACTTATTATACACCTACGGACGGATTTGTACGCATCTATCAAAATTCTGCACTTTGTTTACATCTGTTCGGTTCGTAAAATTTTACCTGTCATCATGAAAATATGCTTTCAATTGTTTGTTCTGACCACCTGTTTATTGCGCCCGCGTCACATGATTTTGTTATGCCAAGTTTTCTTACAACTGGCTCGATGAGTGCCCTGTGGTTGTTGAAATGTTGTGATCGTCTTCCACTAGTCTTTTAGTCGGTAAAGTGATGACAGCGATTGTAAGAACACTTTGCCAGTTAAGTTTATGTTTGCTGAGGATCCCGCATCCATAGATCAAAGGAAAAAAACATGGATGTAGCGTTGCTCAGCAATTAGCAATGAATTCCGCTCAAACCGGTGCTAGAGGCCGTCTTGAACGAACTTGCTATGAGGTATGAGTAATGCTCATTGTTGAAGGCCTCATGGTAACTTCAAGATGAAGAACAACAATAAAAGCGTTGTTCCATTGCTTGGCTTTACCATGTATTTGTAGATATTTTGTCTCATTTGCATTTACTCCATATCCCTTCCTTGTTAATTTCAAATTTTGTGTCAAATTGGAAGCATAGACTTGCTATCATAACTGTAAAAACTATTGTAAAACGGCATAGAAAGCGGCATATTAAGCTATTTTTAACAGGAAAATGCATATTTAAAACAAAATTGTAGAAGTTTTGTCCGCATCTGCCGGGAAAATATAAATGTCAAAGATTAATAAGCAGTTATTCTTTATCAACTTAATTACCCATGAATATTTTCGGCAAAATGTGTAATTCCAGTCTTTCCAGTGACGGAAAATCATTTTAACCTAATTTCTTTGTTTTAAAATTCCTGTGACAAAAACTTTTATTTCGGAAGATTTAATACATACAATACGTTTAGAAAAATGACGAATGTGGTATAAAAATTAACTGAAATTGACTTTCAGAAAGCAACTATGATAAAGGGGCTATTTCATCAAAAGTGGATGTGGTAACAAATGTAGATATCATGACAAATAACAGAAAAATAACAAGAATTGAATAAGAATGCCACATAACTAACGTATCAGTAGCGTGATCTAGTGACCTGGAAGGATAAGGATGATTTGGTTTACACGTGACACCCGTCATGCTGCCAATGAATAGTCCAGTACCGTCCTATTCCATGTTTGTAACATGAAAAGCTGTAGTTATGGTTCTTTTTTCTATTTACGAATACGATGTTAATTGGTAAAGGGTTTAACTTTTCTTATCATTATTTACCTGTCGATACACGAAACCGATTAATTATACACAATGCATAAAGTTTTGTTAGACTTGCTAGTGGCCGTGCTGTAAGTTTGAATGTTGGTATATTCTCCTGAGGGGTCAAAATTTTCCTGCATCAATTTTCTCGAAACCTTTATTTTTGAAATCCGAAGATCTTTAAGAGAAAACCATATGCCCGTGCGCCTTTTTTGTTCTATGACAATTTGAAAGCCCCTTTTTCTGGTGGTTTTGTGCAATTTCCATCAATTTTGGCCTATTTTGGGTCATTTTTGGTAATAAAAAATCGATTTCTACAATCAAGTTTTCTTTCTCGTCCTGATATAGCTGAAATATTGCTCATTGGACGTTAAACTCTAACTAATCAATCAATCAATCAATCTTTCAAAGTTTCCAACCTGTTGGATTTTGTGAATCTGAAGATATATCACTTATAAAAACCATACGTCCATGGTGACATTAGAAAGTTTTGTTAGAAAATATTACCTATTTTGGTCAAATTCAAGACGTCGAAAAATCTGTTTTTCAAATTTTCAATCAACTTAGCTTTCTAAATCCCTTTTTGTTTTAAATATACTCAACAAAAAAAGAAACGCACCACTAACGTGTATTCCTTTGTACCTTTAATGGCAAATATCTCTCAAAATACGTGTTGGAAATTTTTACAGATTGTCTCGTATCGGCGAGACAAAATTGTGAAAAATGAAACATTTTTTAACTCCCAATTTTTTCTCATAAAACACTTTTTTTTGTTTAAAATTTTGAACGCTTTTTGCATCTACCTGTATGATGTTTTAGTAGCATGAGAAGATAATGTGCAGTAATTCAAGATCAATAATTGAATGGAACTTAACTTAAATCTGTTCATATATAATATTGTTAATAAACGAATACAATAATAAACTAAATTTGTAAAGTTTGATTGTGAAAAATTGCATTCTATTCATGTCGTGAAAATAAATATTTTAGAAATGATTATTCCTGAAAAGTAATATGGCGACAATTTCTGAACATATTTTCCTCTTTTTTTAAATGTGACCATTCTTTGATATGAACAAAAGAAAATGCATACACTTTTATTTAAGTTGAAAAGTAAATAGAGCACTGAAAATCCATGTGGTGGGTTATTACAAGATAAACACTCGGTAGGCATGAACACTGGAATACAAAAGACACAAATTCTCAAGAATGAGTCTTTTGTGTCAATTTCCGCTGTTTATATTATTTTTTTTTTTTGCTGTATAGGTAACCTTTCAAAGTTCATTGCACAAAGTAAAAAAGGAGACTGTGTTTACCTGGCATGAAACCAATGTTTCAATAAGAGTTTTGTGTCTACTAGTGTTATATAGTGTTTAAGTACTGGTCAAATAGTTTGCACCTTTCATTTCGTAGTGTTTACATCAGCCATCTTTCACTGACCATGCCATATCAGGTACGCAATAATGACGTAAAAAGATTATATATATATATATATATATATATATATATATCCTCTTTCTTTGATATATTTTTGTCATGCAAAATGTGTATAATAAATAAATATATATATATATATATATATATATATATATGTATTATCACGTTGTTAGGATTATGAATGTTCTGGGTTGCATCTTAAGTTTTGTGAGACACAATGTGTTAATTAAACATTAAAATAATCATCTGGAATAACTAATCATTATTTTGCTGTTTCATTTTTAATTATTTTAGGTAATACAAATGACCCAACCAAATGCTGTAATGGTTGAACTTTGTAGCAGTAGATTTGATATATTACATTTAGATGAAGAAAAGTTATTAGAACAAGCGAAGAATATTGACATAGAGATAATAAGACTATCTTTACAAAAGGTATGCATTCTTGTATCAATCAGATATAATGTCTGATAGCTAAAATCCGTCCAGGATATGCTTTTTAAAGTTTTGAAGCATTTAAATTTTTTTCGCTTTCACTTCTTTTGGCTGTGGCCTTTAGAATAACCCGTAATTGTCAAATTTTAATCTTTCAGTCAGTAATTTTGAAAATAAAAAAAAAATCACTAGTATTTTGTGATAATAAAACATTTCAGTCACAATTAACGAGGGGGGTCCCATAACAGCCTAACAGCAAATTGATTTTTCCAATAACAGATAACAGTTAATTCAAATAAGTGATAACAGCTAACAGTGTATATCAAGTCAATAACAGCTAACATATAAATGTTAAAGTTGGATCACAGTCATCTTATTCAATAAAACTTTCTTGTGGAGAAGATATACATTCATAGGCCATCATTGTTCATCATAAACATGTTCATTGACTTCATTATCAACAAGTGTGGATCGTATTGCAAGGCAATACCAAGTCCCCTACCGGTAGGACAAGGCTTTATTACACCAGCAAAAATGGTAAAACTGTTTTCTAAGTCCAAGGCCCATAACTCTGTCGAAAATCAGTGGATCGGAACCAAACTTTAACTTGGTCTGTGACTCACATACCAATTATCAGATCAATACCTGTAACGCTTTAGAAAATAAATGCGGAAAACTGATATTTTAATAAAATTTTCAGTCCAAGGCCCAAAACTCTGCCAAAAGTCAGTGGACACAAACCAAACTTTATCTTGGTCTGTAACTCATTAAGGTAGACTCGCATTCAAAATATCAGATCAATATCTCCAAGGGTTTAGAAAAAAAATAGAAAACTGATGCGGGACTGACAGACGGACGGAGAGAGTGTAAACCTAAAGTCACCTTCGGCTATCGCCGGTAGGTGACTAAAAAAGTACTTTTATTTGTTACTCATTATCACTGTACAAGGAGAAAAATACAATAGCCCTAAGCTTTTTTTAAATGTCTTGGATTAGGTTAGTTGAATTTTTCAGACACTTTTACAGTTCTACCCCCTCTAGTAGAAACCTAATTATTTTCGTGAATAAAATTATTGAGTCCTATCTCAGAACTGACAAACTCAATTGCCACAAGCAGTATTGTCTTAGTGATGCTAAGAATGAAATGCGCAGTTGAATATGTATAACATTGTCTTACTGCTTTGTGATTTATCAACATGTTTTTAGTTGTCAAGAATCAAAGATTTTCAAAAATCAGTATGTGTGAATTTTTATTGATAATTTTTTCTTTTATCGGTGTCCAATTTCACTTCTTGTATGAGTGTTTTTCAATTTCAACTCTTGTCGTAGAGATGAATTATTATTCATACGACTAATTTGCCATAGTCTATTCTGATTTCTATATAGTTCAGTATTTGACTTTTTTATCATATAGGTACTGACTACAACTGTATAACTTCTTCGTCTATATTCTGGTTAATCAAGCTAATCCTAACTTGGAATTTGAGCAAAAAGGTCCTAAAACACCGTTTAAAACAAGAGCTGTCACCGAATGGCAGCCAGATATACCCCCGCTCATTGAACCCTGAATCGATATGGTAAGTAAAAAATTTAAGCGGGTGTGGACACAATACAGGTGTGTTACAACTTTGAGTGCTTTAGGAGGAGTTGCACTTACTAGGTTACCCATACATAGGGAATCTATGAAAAGTCAAAAGTCAAATTACCTCCCCTTCCTAGTTTCTGACAATAATAATATTCCTTCATGCACATCTCCATATAGTGTTCTTCCTTTGTGTAAAGTTTCATCAAAATCCTTTAAGTGGTTTAAAAGTAGTTGTGCTTACAAGGTAACTCGTACATAGAGAATCCATGAAAAGTTAAAGTCAAATTATCTCCCCTTTCTGGTTTCTAACAATAATTATATTCCTTCATGCACATCTCAATATATTGTCCTTCCTTTGTGTAAAGTTTCATCAAAAACCTTTAAGTGGTTTTAGAGGAGTTGCGCTTACGAAGTAACCCATAAAAAGGGAATCTGCGAAAAGTTGAAGTCAAATTATCTCCCCTTCCTGGTGTTAGACAATAATTATATTCCTTCATGCACATCCCCATATAGTGTCTTTCCCACTAAAATCCTTTATGTGCTTTAAAAGGGGTTGCGCTTACGAGGTTACTCATACATAGGGAATCTATGAAAAGTCAAAGTCAAATTATCTTCCCTTTCTGGTTTCGGACAATAATTATATTCCTTCATGCACATCTCCATATAGTATACTTCCGTTGTGTAAGGTTTCATCAAAATCCTTTAAGTGGTTTAAGAGGAGTTACGCCTACAAGAAGTGTCGACAGACGGACGGACAGACGGACGGACGGACAGGCAGACAGACAGACAGGGTGATTCCTATATACCCCCCAAACTTTGTTTGCGGGGGTATAATTATATGATATTAAAAAGGGCAACAAGTATATAAAATTCTAAGAAAAATGTGTCAAGTCTTGAGGTTATAAAATGTATGTTGTGATGGGAGTTTATTATATTTTAAATTTCCGATACCTGAATCGGTTTTCAGGGGCTCCGGCTACAGAGCTGCCGGACGTGTCCCAAGTTTGTAGACAGGGGAATGAGTCTGGGTCAGGTCATAATACAGAAAGCCTGACCGCGAACCATTGTAGCCAAACTGTGTGGAGAAATGCAATGCTCCATGCAGTATAGAGACCCCTTCTATATTGTCTAAAGAGAGCAGAGTCTCTGGGACTCGTATGGACGGCTAATTTTCCTGTCCCTACCCATTTCTCCCCTTTACCAGTGGCAATCAAAACTCGTTGTCCCTGTTGTCCGTTTCATAACTTCTTCTTTCTTCTCTTACTATTATTTTTAAATTTTTGATTAACTTTGATTAACTTGTTCTTGTCCTGATATTGCTGAAATATTGCCCACTGGATGTTAAACTCTAACTAATCAATCAGTCAATTAATTTCAAATTGAACTATAAAGAAAAAACTAGTCAAATTAACCACAGTAAATAAAAAGTTGAATTACAAAATCGACTGAATAGTCAGAATGTAGACTAACAACTTATACCGTTGTAGGCAACAGCTATATAATAATGTAGCAAGAAAAAATCGCCGAGCGGAGCGAGGCGCGAAAATTTTTGGGTATATATTTGTAATAACACCAAACTGAACTGTTCAATAACAGCTAACAGTGAACTGAATATTCATCATAACAGCTAACACAGAACTACCCAATAATAGCTAACACAACATTATATATTGCAATAACAGCTAACAGAGNCCCCCCCCCCCCCCCCCCATTAACGTATATGAACATAATTTCAAAATGAATACAGAAGCAACAAAAAATTCATGGAATTTAAGTCAATTTTTGGTGAGTTAATAGCAGATGTTTTCGTTTGTAGCAGCTTTGTAATGATTTGGTTTTGACAATGTTCCTCTAGTTTCAGTTTAATTCATTAATTTTCAGAGTGGATTATTACAAGGAATAATGCATTTATTACTTCTTAAAATGTCTGCACATGTAGCCAAAAAATTTGGTACGGCTCCTGGAACAGAGTTTAGAACAGCAAGTGATGAGGTATATTACTGAAAGTAGCGTTGACACATGGGATTTATTATTTTTGTTTGTGTCGTTACCCCTTGTCGTCTTTCGACCTCTTTGAAAGCTAATCCAAACTATCTTTCGTGACGGCAAGCTTTCCAAAAGACAACTGACAATACGGGAATTTTGAGTCGTGTTCACTCCGACAACATTTTTGTGTATTACACTAAAAAAATCAATACATCAATACCTTTAGATGGAATCACTAATTAATGACCACTGTTGAGCTAAGGGTGATTTATATTTAATCTATTTGTAGCGCGTCAGATTAATTGTTTTTCGTCGATTAAAGTTTAGTTAAATAATTGTCATGCAGGACAAATTATAAGTGCACTTCAATTTCATAAATAGTTTGCTTTTAGGTGGTATATATTTATATTCAATAGTTCTGGATTCTGGTTATCCTTCTGACTGGTATTTGAGGATATCTTTTTCGCCTTTAATTACACGAGAGTTCCTATCTCGAAAGTCCCGTATTCAGTTTACGAGAATTATGACTCCTTGATAGTTCTGGACGCAAGGGGTCCAAACAGAGATTTATTAATTAACTTTCACAATAGAAAACTTCACGTTTTTGGGCAGTAATATTCAAACATATCATTAGCTGTTCACAACTTTTTCTCGATTTTCATGTCTGTTATGTAATACAATGATGTTGACGACAGGAAAATCCTATCTTTAAAACGTCTTTGCCAGGGCTATATTCTACCAGTGTTACATAATCAATACGGTGTTATGGACGTTATTATAATATGACAAATCGTTATGTTTCTGACATGGAGCGATACTGATACTGCCGTTGTCTACTGAATCTTTACCAAACCTATCTTGGTGTTTTGAGTTTGATTTTTCTTCCGTAGTGCGACAGTTTTTACCAACAGACTAGGTTCTTTGAGCTAGCCTGCGGTTTAGCGGCGAACACTCCTTGGTCCATCTTTCAAAATAATGTTTTGTCCCCTTTTCCTTTTGAAGATTGTAGTCATGGAGTTAGTAGTCCACCTGTTTTTGGTTTAATTCAAATGTTTATTATACTAATGGGAAACGGGACAGAGAAAGGGGATGTTTGGGTAGCCATAAACCGGATAACTTTACCACTGCCTTTTGCTAATGCCGGTACCAAGTCCGGCTGTCCCGAGTTCCTATCGTTGTTTACGTTTGTCTTTTGTTTTGTTGTGTTTTTTTTTGTGGTTTTTATCTTGTGCGGTTCCTTGGTACATTGTGAGTATGTTTGCTTGCCATTGTAGGTGTTTCCTGTATCTGTTTATTCTATAGACCAACCTTGCATAACATGGAAATTATTATTGTTAGTGTGATGAGGTCACAGATGAAGCAAATCATGCACATACTTGAACACCACTTAATGATAGTAGCTTTTTAGTTAGCATCACTTGATGATAGCAAACCTTTTCAGTGCTCTACTTTTATGGTATTGATGTAAAAAAATTTCTGCTTTTTTTTTGTTTTTATCTTTTATTCTTGTGTCATATCGTCTCAGTTAGTGTTCTGTATGGAAGATTTTAAATCGTCAACGAACCAGGAATGTTGTTAAACATTGGATGTATTCTTTGATTATAAAAAATTAACACAGAAAAAAAATCATATGGGATCAAAGGACGTCAAATTTATACTTCAATCATTTTGTTTCAGTTTTCTCAAGAATGGATTTTTTTTTTGTTTTGTTGGGTGTAAGCTTATTGTAAGCTTTCTGGATCTCAAAGGATATCAGATATTTTTTCTTGACATCATTTCTAACAAACTTCGAAAGGTATTGTCAAGCTCTCGCAGTTTCCAAAGAGACAATGGGCGAAATTTTACAAGGTATCTCCTTTTTACTCTACTTATATCAATACAAATTGTTCCTTTGATCCTTCTAACTTCAAGTACATTTCTATTGAAATGCCTGTACCAAGTCAGGACTATTGTTGTTCACAATATGTCTGGTGATTTTGTACCTGCTTTGTCTTTTTATCATTGGAATTTCGGCCCTTGAAATTCTGGTCGGTAAATTTGTTATTACCCTCCTCTCTTAGTGGAATTGGCAGATATTATTTGGTTGCAATTGACCGACTATATCTAAAATCACGCAGTAAACTTATTTTGGTCCATTCTTCTTTTTATTTAAATTTCTTAATATATGTGTATTACTAATACGTAAACATATTTACTTATTGCGGATGGGTCCGTTATATGTAATTACACCTTCATGTATTTATTCATTGCAAACGTTTGATTTCCGTAGGCTAAAAGGATTCCAGGTTGTAAATTATATCTCGGAGACAGACCAATACAAATAACACTACAGAGGGCATTATCAGCTTTATCATTGCGGCAAATATTACGGTTAGTTTGGCACCTTGTAACCCAAAAGGATCTGATACGGTAAGGTTTCATTTCTTAGTAATGTAGTTATGTAGAATTTTAAGATGATTTTTTGTTCATTTTAAAAGCTTAAAACTGTAATATAATTTATATTTATTACCATTAGAATTAGAATCGTATAAACCTAAAATAAAGAGGTCAAGTTTAACTTGAAAAGGATGAAGTATAATAAGTATGGTAAAATATATAATTATATAATTAGGAACTTTCAAGATAGGATTTCTTGTGATAATGAACGCATTTCGATGAAAAAAATAATCTCGAAAATCACATATTGGTCCATGAATTTGCAAAAATGTAAAAATCCTTCAACGTTACAAATCAAAAATAAGTTGATTTCTTTGCGAAATAATAATACTGAAATAATGTAAAATTTTGTTACAAAAACACAGCCGTATTGTCAAGTTAACCTGAACATGCCATAATTAAAGGAATTTAACAGAAATTATTATATAGATTGCGGTGAAAGATTGAGATTTCCCAGTGAAAGAAAAATGATAATTAACTGTGAAATTATTTTCCATAATTTCACTCTAGGAAGTGACGTCACAATAGACGTTGTCAACGTCGTTGTTAAGTAAACGTCTCAGCGGATTAACATCGAAAACGTAGTTCATGCAATGAATCTTAAAATAACAACTAAATATTACAGAAGAAGATCTATATAATAAAAACAATAACTAATCCGAGATTCTGATTATCGAAAATATTCAACTCATGATCGAAAAACGCTGTAATTCACTCATGCGCTTCGCGCATTCGTGAATTACTGCGTTATTCGATCATTCGTTGAATATTTTGCGATAATCAGAATCTCGGATTAGTTATAGTATAATTATTTGTAATTTGTTCTCGATCAGCTCTTTAACGATCAGTATATGGATTTCCGAATATTTTCATTTGATCTGCACTTTAAAGAAATAAGTTGTTGAAATGTGCATACTGTAAACGTTGAAATTTTTGCATGAGGGTAACTTTCTATTATTTTTCATTTAGGAATTTTACGTGAATGTAAAACCCACGCGAATATTTTTAATAGCAAACGTTTTACATTAACATTTTGAAGATCGGCAAATATTTCAACCATGCGAAAAGTTTGGGTATGACACTTTGCAAAATAACCTCCCGCGAAAAATAATTACGTTTACAGTATGCAGAAACTATATTAACAGGACCTTCGGTATATTGTTATTCATTAACACTGGGCGGATGCGTTCGCCGGTGGACTGTTAGTCCCCGAAGGTATTCACAAACCCAGTATACAGTACTTCGGTGCTTGCCCGAAAACCCGATTTTATTTGGAAACTAGCAATAGCTAGTTTTTACAAAAGCTTGTTGAAAACTAAGGAGTATCTCCCACTCGAATAGCTCTGTCCTTAACTGATTTTGGCTTTACTATTTAGATCCTATTAGTTATTAGTTCTCGATCATTTTTTACAAATATTTCGGTAAATGGATTTCCAAATGTGTTCATATGATCTGCACTGAAGAGAAATAAGTTGTCGAAACGCACATATTCAGAAACTAAATTAACAGGAACTTTGGTATTTTTGTTATCTATACATCGGCAAACGAATACCGAAACAAGATTGAGTAAAGGGGAAATTCTAAAATCATAAATCCAAAATCACGGCAATTCACATCCAACACGAATAAACACAGTATGGCAAAGCTATTTCAGTTGTTTGAAATGGCAGATGAAATACACCTGCTATTAAGGTCCACTCATGAAATATAACATCAGAAGTTCTTTGGTGTAATTGTCCATTTTTTAAGGTTCAAATAATAGGTTTCAGACAGACCGAATACGGGGCACATTATATGTCCGGAAATTTTTCAAAAGCGCTATCACTTCAAACCCGTCAAAATTCAAATTAAAAAAAAAGACTTATTAAAACAATAAACTTTTGTGGGGTGTAATAGATTATGTATTTCTAAATATTGTAACTGATACGTAAGCACATAAAGTACAGCATATGACAAAAATTGCTTATTGATTAAGTTTGCGGATGGGAATCTAAAATACATTTTTACCGGAAATGTAAACTTTTTATTGCAGAAACGTAATCTCTTTTTTTCCAAAAAGAAATGCCAATTTGCGAAAATGTAAAACGCCGCGAATGTCTGTATCGCAAATCAACTGAAAAGTAAGAACCAAACCGTCAGTCAAAAAACGAACAATCCAGGGAAAACGGCAACATCGGAAACACAAAGAAACAAGGACACCACTTGAGTACGTGACAGAAAAGAAATTTGAAGACACACATATAGATGAACAACACGGACCCAATAAAAACCATGGTTGTGATCAGGTGCATCGATAGAGTAAGTATATCCTGCTTCTTATAAGACACCCCACATGTTGAACATGTCATTTGCGGAAGGGGAAAACAAACTTAATGTGCAAAGGGAAAGATCTGTTGTCATCTTGGAAACAAATATCCAATACCGGTCCACAATATCGTGATGTCGATCGTAAACTTCTGTAATGATGATGTCAAGTTATAGGTAACATACCCTTGCTTAAGTAGCCTATTTGTAAGCAACCGAGCTCTATCAAGGTAGTCACTGTATTACCAGTACCTACATATATTACCAGACTAAATACCTACATAGTATTTGGATATATTAGTTGAGAAATTATGTTTTGTGAAACTTAAAAAACAATCAAGCACTCATTGAACTGCTATTAAAAATTCATAGAAACATTGTTAAAAGGAGATATAATAACCTTCTATGATCTTATGGAAAAGATGTATAGTAGGTTCTTTACAACCTTTTTTTTGTTCTTGTCCGTCAACACTCATGACCACCAACAAATCTATAAAAAAACTGACCCAATTCGTTAAACATTGAAACTGAACAAAACTTTACCTAGATCATGCCCTCTCTAAAACAACCCTCATTATGTTCTGATCCGTCAACAATCCTTACCGCAATAAAGGAACATAGTTTAATACTGATATTGGAAACGTATTTATCAAAATGAATAATAATGCAAAATAATTATGAACAGAATTTCATTCACAAAAATTGCTAGTTTTCCATGATACAGAATATTTTAATCATGTTTGAAACTATAAAATTTAATTTGTTTGGTTACTATTTATTGAATATTTATCTGAAAATTTCATAAAAAGCAGAAATGAGTTGTCAATCGAAGCATTTGTCAACAGTCATTACTTAGATGCATTTTGACAGGTGAGTGGTTCATACTTGTCTTCCGAGTTTGTAGACATTGCAACGGTAAAGCGAGTGGTAAAAAAGTTTCATTTCAAGGAGATGTACTTTTACACCAGAAACCGGCATTCTGAAAGAATGTCAGCGGTGAAAAAACACACTTTACACATAGTTGTTAATTGACTGACAGCAGACCACATTGATAGTGTTTGAAGGATAAATGATTGATAGTACTGTCATAAGATTTTCTATTTTTTGGTTGGAATCACATGTAAAATCGTCTAAGGGCAGTGCCAAAATCAGTCCTTCTATATACAACATACGAATAACTAATGAAGGGATATGGAGTAAATGCAAATGAGACAAAGTCTCTACAAATACATGAGAAACCAAGCAATGGAACATCGCTTTTATTGCTGTTCTTCATCTTGAAGTCACCATTAGACCTTCAACAATGATCTATGCTTAGACCACATAGTAAGTTCAAGATGGCCCCTAGAACTGGTTTGAGCGGAATTCATTGATAGATGTCGAGCAACGTTATATCCATGTTTTATGACTCATAGATGCGGGAGCGTCAACAAACATACAGTTAACTGGCAAAGCGTTACAACTACTGTCATCCGTTGCCCGACAAGGACTTATAGAAGATAAACACATTAAAACAACCACACGGCACTCATATAGTCAATAGTAAGAAAACTTGGCATAATAAAATCACGAGAAGTGGGCACAATAAGCAGGAAGTCTTCCGAAGTCTTTCGTGGCATGCTGTCAATCAATTGTCCAGAATGTTTCTTTCTCGGCGGTCATACTTTGAGAAGTCGGCAGGGGGTGTAAAAGTACATCTCGTCAAAATGAAACTTTTGCTACTTGCATGAGCGTTGCAATAATATTTTGAAAGGTACTAAATTCAAATTTGTAGAAGACCTGAGCTCAAACGAATACCGAAACAAAAAAGACAAAAGGGGAAATCTCAAATCAAAAATAATAAAAAAAAAGAAAACACTGCAAATATCCTTGGGAACTTGCCAAGTAATGGAACAACGCTTTGTCGAATTCATCCATTACAAAGACAAAACAAAGAATCAAAAATACAATAACTGAAAACCCTACGAAAACTGGAGGTATAATCAGGTGCCCCAGAAGAGTATGTGTAATCTGCTCCATGCGTTTCACCCGTCACACTACCAATGAAAAGTCCGATTTCGTCAAAGTCTATGTTCGACAGAATACAATAAATGCCAAAAAAAAAACAAATATCGACAGATCGGTAATACATTCGGGATATTCTAAAAGATGTTCATCTTTAATCAAGAAATACGTTTACTTGTCAAGTTTACTTATATCCCTTCACTTGGTCATTTTGGCACTTCTGTGTTGGTAATGCATACGCATCCATGAACAAAAGAGAAGTTACATGGATGTATGGATGTAGCGTTGATCAACATTTAGCAATAAGTTCCGCTCAAATTATTGCTAGGGACCGTCTTGAATTTACTATGAGGTATGAGTATAGCTCATTATTGAAGGCCTCATGGCGACTTCAAGATGTAGAACAACAATAAAAGCGTTGTTCCATTGCTTGCTTTAATCATTTATTTGTAAAGACCGTGTCTCATGAACATTTACTCCTTATCCTTTCATTGATACTACCGATGTCTACTGAAATATATGATGATTCTTGACCAAATTCTTCGGGAAGTTTTGAATTTGATTTTTTTCTTCCGTAGTGCGACAGTGTTTTACCAGAAGACTAGGCTCCGGCAGATTAGCGGCGAGCACCCCTTGACCCATCTTTCAAAATTACGCATCGTCATTTCTCTCTTTTCAAGACTGTGGTCATGAAGTTAGTAGTCTAACTGTATTGGGTTTTATTCGTATTTTTATTATACTATAGGAAAACGGGACAGATAAAGGGGAGGGTTTGGTACCCATAAACCGGTTTAACCCTACCGCTGGCGTTTGCTAGTGCCAGTATCAAGTCCGGCCGTCCCGAGTTCCTATTGTTGTTTACGTTTGTCTTTTGTTTTTCCTGTGTAGTTCTGTTGTGTTTTTCCTGTGTAGTTCTGTTGCAGATTATGGCATGTGATTATGATTTTCAGCCACTGTAGATGTTTTCTGATGTGCTTTTCATTTCACTTGATTTCTGTAGTGTGGAGTCCGTAAAAAAGATTCCCCGTGCGATAGATGTATGCTCTCTTTACATTTCAGTTGTGGTGTACTTATTGTTGAGAAAATATATCATTTTGGATACACTATCATACTTAAAATTTTGGCATTTTGTGTTTTTGCAATTTCCAAATGTTATACTTGCCATTTTGTTTATAGTGCCCACTTCTCTTGTTTTATTATGTCAAGTTTTCTTGCAATTGACTCCATGAGTGCCCTGTTTGTTGTTTATAAGTTGTGATTGTCTTTCATGATTCTTTTTGTCGGGCAACGGATGACAGCAATTATAAAACGCTTTGCCAGTTAATTTTATGGTTTTTGATACCCCCACATCCATGAACAAAACAGAAGATACATGGATGTAGCGTTGCTTGACATTTATAAATGAATTCCACCCAAGCCGGTGCTAGGGGACGTCTTGAACTTACTATTATGTATGAGCATAGGTGACTACAAGGTGAAGAATAACAAATAAAAGCGTTGTCCCATTGCTTGGTTTTATCATATATTTGTAGAGACCTTATCTCATGATCATTTACCCCATATCCTTTCATCATTAATTTGAGTCTGGAGTTTGTTTCACCTGCAGTGTGGAGTCCGTAAAAAGATTCCCTGTGGGAGAAATGTATGCTCTCTATACATTCCAGTTGTGGTGTACTTGTTGTTGAGTGATATTCAATTGATACACGATCATACTTTCAAATTTTGGCATTTTATCTTTATTTTAATTTCCAAATGTTATTCTGGCCATTCTATTTATAGTGGCCACTTCTCCTTTTTATTATGCCAAGTTTTCTTTGAGTTGACTGAATGAGTCCCCTGTTGTTATTTTGATTGTCTTCTATGAGTCTTTTTGTCGGGCAACGGATTGCAGCAGTTAATTCTATGATTGTTGACAACCCCGCATCCATGAACAAAAGTGAGGATACATAAATGTAGCGTTGCTCGATATTCAGCCATGAATTCAACTCAAGGTGGTGCTAGGGGTCGTCTTGAACTTACTATGAGGTATGAGCATAGCTCATTGTTGAAGGCCTCATCGTGACTTCAGGATGAAGACCAATAAAAGCGTTGTTCCATTACTTGCTAAATCCCTGACGGTATTCACAAACCCTGTAGCCAGTATTTTGGTGTCGGCCCGAAAAACCGATTTAATTGAAAAAAAAACGTAATATCTAAACTATGAAACTTTTGTTCAAAACTAAGGAGTATCTCCATCCTGCATAGTTCTGTCCTTATCTGATTTTGGCTTTTCTATAAAGGTCAATTGCTAATTTGTTCTCTATCATGTATTACACATATTTCGGTTATGGACTTCCAAATGTTTTGATTTGATCTGCACTGAAGACGCATAAGATGTCGAAATGCGCATATGGAGAAACTAAATTCACAGTATCTTCGGTATTTTGTTAGTTATTAATCGTGCACTTGTAGAGACTTTGTCTCATGAACATTTACTACATATTCTTTCATTGTTAATGTAAAACTGCAGTTTGTCTCTCCTGCAGTGTGGAGTCCGTAAAAAGATTCCCCGTGCAAAAAAGTACGCTCTCTACATATTTCAGTTATGGTTTTCTTGTTCTTGAGAGAATATCTCGTATTGATACAACATCATACTTTCAAATTTTGGCATTTTATCTTTTTGTAATTTCCAAATGTTATTCTATAGTGCCCACTTCTCTTGTTTAATTATGCCAAGTTTTCTTGCAGTTGACACAATGAGTGCCCTGTACTAGTTTATTTGTTGTGACTGTCTTTTATGAGTCTTTTTGTCGGGCAACGGATGGCAGCAGTCATAAAAACACCTTGCCAGTTAATTTTATGTTTATTGAAAACGCCGCATCCATGAACAAAAGAGAAGATACATGGATGTAGCGTTACTCGACTTTTAGTCATGAATTCCGCTCAAGCCGGTGCTAGAAATATGAGGTATGAGCATAGCTCATTGTTGAAGGCCTCATGTTGACTTCAAGATAAAGAACAACAATAAAAGCGTTGTTCCATTGCTTTATTTAATCATGTTTTTGTAGAGACTTTGTCTCATGAACATTTGCTCCGTATTCTTTCATTGTTAAAACTTTGTGTCCACAAAACTAAAAGGGCTGCACAGACAAACTAAGGCTAAGGTGAACAAAAATTAATCTTTATTTCAGACTTTAATGTAATGAAAGCTAGACGATGATTTGTAAAATTGAATAATCTTAAAAAGAGAGCTATCAAAAGATGGCTACCAAATCCTCAAAAAAAAATTGAGGTCTATTACATCGAGAAAATGAATCGGTGGAAATTAAACCTTTAAGATATTAACGTTACAAGCAGAAACACAGCTGGGTTTTTTCTTTGACAAACACCAGATGCTGAACTCGGTTTACTAAGAAACCCAAAAATGCATCATTCTCAATTGTCGTGGATGTGACTCTTTCATTTGGAACCAATAAGTTATCAGATTGCAACACAACCATAAGCTATTTAACACAAACCGTATAAAAAGTATTCTTTTGAATAGCAGCCATTTATTGATAGATGTTTGATTGATCGACGAAATAGGCATTTGAGTTTAAGTCTCGTTTGGGGTTTCAGTTTACCCCTATACCATTCTTTCAAAATTACATTTTGTTCCTTTTCCTTTTCAAGTGTGTAATCATGGAGTAAGTAGTCTACCTGTATTGAATTTTATTCATATGTTTATTAAACTATAGCATACGGGGCAGATAAAGAGAAGGTTTGGGTACCCATTAACCGGTTTAACCCTACCGCTGGATTTTGCTAGTGCCCGTACCAAGTCCGGCTGTCCAGAGTTTTTATCGTTGTTTACATATGTCTTTTGTCTTTTATTTGTTTCTTTTCTGTGTAGTTTCTTGATACATTGTGGCATGTGACTGTGTTTTGAGGTCATTGTAGGTGTTTCATGTTATCCTTTTTTATTTTATTATGCTAGGTAAAAATCAATATATATATACCAATTTTAACGTATCGTATAAGAGTGGACTGGGATTTCCAGGACGCAGACTATTTTGGTAAGAGGAGGATACTATACTAGATAGTTCCCCAGTATATAAGATAAAATCAGATATCAGTGTTACTTTACTTTATTGTTTGACATATGTTTTACAGTGAAGAAATAGTACACAGATGTAAAAAGACAGATTTATTTGAACAAATTTTAATAGAAATAACCGGTGAAAATTCAGCTTTGTCTAAAGTGTTTGTAACCGAAAGAGACGTCTATTTGACAAAATCATTAAAAAAGGCTGCTCAACCACTTATATCTATTGACGAAACAGGTAAGATACAATAATCAAACAGTAAAAATATATTTGCTAAATTGCTAGTGAAAAGGTTTTATCATCGTAGATAGATCCTGTTGCGCTGAGAAATTCAATCCCGCATTAGAAAAATAAAAGAGTCGGATACGTGGTAGGTTTGATTTTCGGGCCGGAACAGGAATTTGACGGCTTTTCCTTTGTGACGTCACAATTAAATGACAGCTGTGAAACGTCATATTTCGTTTACCTTGCCGCGAATTAACTCCCTTTTCCCGTAAATAATGTTTAATCCGGAACATTTGTAGAATATCTCCGTTAAAAGCATAATGACTTATACATGTTTTATTACATCATAAACTATATGTTTACAAAAAAAACATCAAATTGTCGTGGATAAAAAGTTCATTTCTATTCAGCTAAAAGTTGCCTTTCCATATTTTCCCGTGCATTGTATGTAAATTTAGGTGGAAAAATTTCTAAAAATGAGCAAACTTTGATCTCAATTCTAGAAAAAAGCAAGCATGGTAACCCATACTTTTAATTACAGATTTCGGGTTAGTAGGATTTCTTCTTCAATTGTACCGATTTACAACAAAATTTATTGAATATTAGTATAACTGTCTATCTACCTTAAGCTTAAGTTCAAAAAAACCTGGCCTAAAGTACTGTGGTCAACTAATTTAAATTGTGCATGTGTGCTTTTGCTTATCAAATGTCAGTATGATTAATTTGATTGAAGCTGAATCAGTTATAAAAAAATCATGAAGAACCATTTTGAAAATATATCTGCCAGATAGGGGTAATAGGCATAGGGAAACTACCGCCTGACTCTATGATTAACCTCAAACGAAGATATTGCTTACATTTAACGACAAAAGAGGCAGACGGTTCATTAGATTTGTATAAACTTTTTCTAGATCTAGGTCAAGCTAAACCAAAATAAATGATACTTGAGAAAAATACATTGAATCGAAGATACAGAGGTCATTTGATTCCTTTATCTCCATTTCGAGGTGAGGTGGCTAGCATTTTCAAAAAGCACTTCATTAGGTCAAATAATGACAAAGTTAGTATCATTTTCTAACTGAACAATTGAACTAGAGGCTCTCAAGAGCCTGTATAGCTCACCTGATCCATGACTGGCATAAACTGCAGTCCAAAGTAACCCAATGTTAAAGTGTCTCATTTTCTAGAAGTTTCAAAGGAGAAAATCTTTGAGCGTGTTTTCCCAATAGGGTCTAATGTTAAACAATGGTCCTCGCTGGCCGCCATCTTGGATGAGGTGCAGACTTGTCAGACATAATTTTTAAGAAGACCATTAATGGCCTATTGTGACCAAGTTTGATTCAAAATGACCAAGTAGTTTCAGAGAAGAATGTCTTTGAATGTGTTTTTCCCATAGGGTCCAATGTTAAACTATGTCTCCCGCTGGCGGCCATCTTGGAATACATGCAGACTTACCAGACACATTCTTCGATAGGTACCGACTATGGACAGTTGTCACCAAGTATGGTTCCAATTGGACAAGTAGATTCAGCAGTTTCAACGGTAGTTTAAAGCACCACTATCCATTACAACCAATTTCAGACCATCATTCAAAAAAAAATTTTGGCAGGGGTTCCCCTTATAATTCAGATAATGCATATTGCTGAAATCAAAACATTCCAAGTCCCCCTTTCCATAAAAAAATTTTGGCAGGGTTCCCCTTTTCAATCTAGTTTAAACATATTTCTTATACTGTGAAGAGAACTATGAAGCACAATACGACAATCAAGCTTACATTGTAAGTTATACAGTTGAACTTCAGTCTCTCAAACTTTGGTAGCTGGAACACCACTAATATCTTGAACTGTATTTAAAAGTCTGATCATGTTTTACTATATTTTTTGACAATAAACATTCTTGCTAAGGACCACTTTCGACACCAGTTTTGAAGTCAAAACATCATTTTGTAAATGGCGGGCAATGACAATTTCAAACATAAGTTTTAAAGTCATAACATCAATATCTATTTGGAAACCAAATTTCATTGAAATTGGACAATGTTGAATTTTCCCGCCTTTATGGCGGCTATTTTGAAAATGGCGTTCAACGAACAATTTTCAACATCAGTTTTTGAAGTAGCAACTTCAATATCTATTTGGAAACCAAATTTCATTGAAGTCGCAAACGTGTTGAATTTTCCCGCCTTTTTTGGCGGCCATTTTGAAAATGGCATTCAACGAACAATTTTTAACATCAGTTTTGAAGTTGTGACATTAATACCTATTTGGAAACCAAATTTCATTGAAATCGGACAACGTTGATTTTTCCCGCCTTTCTTGGCGGCCATTTTGAAAATGGCGGTCAACAAAGAATTTTCAACGCTGGTTTTGAAGTCGCAACATCACTATCTATTAGGAAACCAAATCTTATTGAAATTGAACAATGTTGAATTTTTTCCCGCCTTTTTTTGGCGGCCATTTTGAAAATGGCGGTCAACGATCGATTTTCAACACCACTTTTGAAGTCACCACAGCATGGCAAACATTTTATCAATTTACACTTAACCTTCATCTTCTATAGTTTTAGAAATAAAAGACGAAAAATATGAAAATTTTGAAAATTCTGTGAAAAAAGGGCAATAACTCCTACAAGGGTTTTGGATTTTCTCAAAAATTTCAGTTTGGGTAGATCATGATATGCTGAACATTTTTGCAATTTAAAGTTGACCTCTATCTGCTATTGTTTCTTTGATAAAAAATAAAAAAATATTAAAATTTTGAAAAATTTCCGGAAAAAGGGCAATAACTCCAAAACTGGTCATCAGATTTTCTTCAAAATGTCAGATTTTTGATATCTGTAACGGTTTTCGAGTTATTTGCCAAAAACAGCAATTTACCCCTATGTGCTATTTTTAGTAACGGCAGCCATGTTGTTTGGTCCTCGGACTCATCGGATACAATTTTGAAAGAGGATACCCTGGTGATGATTCAGGCCAAGTTTGGTTAAAATTGGTTCAGTGGTTTCAGAGGAAAAGATTTTTGAAAAAGTTTACGACGGACGGACGGACGCCAAGTGATGGCAATAGCTCATTTAACCCTTCGGGTCAGTTGAGCTAAAAATGTATTGAAAATAGACTACATGATGTAAACTTTTACTCTCGGTATAAAACATAAAAAAAGAATCGTATGTATGGAAAATGAGGATACATATAAAGATGAACAACACTGACGCAATTAAAAACGATTGGTGAGATCCGGTGACCTGATAGAATAAGAATCGCCTGCTTCTCATATAATGCCCGGTGAAATAAGCATGTCAATATGAATTGCCGTGATTTTGGATCATTGATTTTGGAATTTTCCCTTTCCTTATTTTTGCTTCGGTATTCGTTTGCCGATGTATTCCAGTAATGGAGTCAAATCCAGTACTTGAAAAAGCTGTAAAAGGGAACTATCTGTTGTATGTATTGATTAATACGGCAAAGAATGTGAAGTACGACATCATTTTTCAAGATAAATATCCGGCGAAATTATTAAAATGTTGACATTTTTTCAATGTAAAAGTCAAAATCAGTTTTGTGTGTGGCTAATAAAAGGTAAACTATGAAAACGTTTGCAGTGTTTTTCAGCATTACAACCTACAACAAATTGTGTGGCCTAAATAATGCAAAAGATGTAAACTTCGATTGTTTTCGGCATAACAACCAACAACAGTTATGGGTATGGTCGAGATAGGACAAATTGTGTGTGTGGAAGCTTTGAGATTCTTTTCAGCACTGAACAGTTGTAATATAGTATAATATATTTGGAATAAGACATGAGTATAACCACTAACAACAGGAAATTGGACAAATTGTGTAAACTTTTTTTCTATTTTTTTTCTTTAGTTTTACAGTCATCCATAGTTGTAGGTGTTGTTGGAATAGAGCATGTTCCCGGAATACTTAAGAATTGGCCTAAAGACGAGCGTGATCTAACAAAAAAAACAAAGCAAGTATTTCAAACGTTTGAATAAACTTTCTTTTCTCTTTTAAAAAGGATTGTTCATTTCGCTTCAGAAAACATCATAAATTTTACACAGAAAAATAGTTGAACATATTTATTATAGAGTTTTTTTAATCCTCTATATAAATGCTACATGGATAAAAATTTAATATGTTTACGATATCTGGTCCATTGTAAAATCTCAGAAAAGGAAACAATATACACGGTAATAGTAAAAGTCTGAAATACATGCCGTATGCAACATTGTAAACACTTAATACAGGTTGTTATTATGAAATGAAATTTTAAAATTTCAATCTTTAGAGCTTCATAAAGATATTTACTATTTACTACTATATATAATGTTTTATAATAAACCTAAGTAATGGAAATTCGAGGAAAATCATCTTCTGTTGGATCTTTTCATTGACAAAAAATATTAACTTAAGTTTTCAGTTCTACTTACTGCACTCTTAATTTTGGTTTGCGACAACGTATTAATGCTGCCTAATATTGATTTCTACGTAAACACATAATGGTGCTTTTCAAAACCCTCCGGAAAATTTTGAGGTTGATTTTTCTTCCCTGGTGTACCAATGTTTTACCAACAGACTAGGATCCTCGAGTTAATCAGAAGTTTTGTAGTATGCACTCATTGGCCTGTATCCTCCATGAATATGTTTCGTCTTATTCCTTTCTTGTTATATCCCCACCTGTAGTTGCAGGCATACTGCGATGTGGACATCCTTCGGTCCGTCCGTCTATCCGAAACACTAAGGTTTCTGAGCATAACTTTAAAACACCTTTATGGATTTCAGTGAAACTTACAAATGAAACTGACTTTGAGATTAGTAGGTGTAATGTCAAGGTCACAAATACATTCAGGTTTAGAAGATATTTGCCGATAATTGGTTATAATATGACTTTTGAGAGCCTTTAGTGATTTGAATGAAACTTATATAGATCAAAGCTTCAGATTTAAGTAGGACACATATTGGAGTCAGTTGTTCAGCGCTCAAAGTAACATGTACTTACATAAATTGAAAATCTGGGCCGAAAATTAGTTCTTCAAATTTGAATATAACTTACACTAATAAAAGCTAAAAAGCATAAGGATAAATCCTATTAATAATCCTATTAATATAGAGGTTAAATAATCAAAATGTCATTGTCACATGTTCATCATGAAATAGGTATATCTATATACCTAATTTTTCTGCTTTATCAGTTGATCTTAACAAAGTAGCAAATTGAATATTTCTGCGGTCAAATGGGGATGGGGTGTATATGTATAGTTAAGCTTTGCTCACGGTAGTTCAAGATAGTGGTGTTTTAGGTAGTAGTCTACCTGGATTGGGCTTTATGTACCATTCTATAAGGAAAAAGGAACATGTTTTTTAAATTCACCAATTTTGTCATCTACAGAAACAAAATATTTACTGCAATTTAGTATTTCGTGATTTCATTACCACTTGACCGAGATAATCTGCTGGTGGGCTGTTAGTCTTCGAAGAAATCACCACCTCAGTCTTCCAGTACTTTGCTTCCTGTCCGATAATCGACCATTTAAAAATTGGTTCTGAATTGCCCCGTTTTGGTTATTTTATTCTGGATTTTTTTCCTTTCCTGTCTTTCTTCTTCTGTATTTGTTTGTCGATGCATTTGTTAATTTTCTAAAACTAAGTAGTATGTCCCTCGTGGAAAGCCCGTTCCTTAGCTGAATTTGGGTTAGTGTTAAGCCCATGAAGCTAGTTTTTGGAATCAGATCTTGAATATGATTTGATTTTATTTTCGTCCGAATATTTTGACTTTTATGTACATCAAAGAAACCACTGTCGAAATGGCCATCTGTATAAATTACAGATTTATTGCAATTTCCGTACTTTGTCATTTCTTCCATAAACATCGTGTCATTTTGTCTGACATAAGATGCCGAGTCTTTAGTTGTGCTATGTAAATTTCAGTTTAATGTTTAATGTAAAATAGAATCTTTCAATACTTCTAATTCAATTTTATTAATTTTTAATTTCAGTGAACAAGAAAGATCAATTTTGGCGCGAACTTTTGTATGGAGCTTCCGACTAAGTCTTATAGGAATTTTATCACTTGGATGCTACAAAGTTTATAAATTGACATGTCCAAATTTTTTAATCCTTTCACAAAGTTGGGGAGGATGTAATTTTTCCCTTGTTGGTCCATTCGTCATTTCATCATTCTATGATTCCATAGTTCCGTCTTTTCGCCCTTCCGCCACAAACTTTATTCAGGTTTTAAAATTTGGTATATCGGTAAACCTGGATACATAAATAACTCTATTTATATTTTATTGTAATACTTTTAATCTTGTTGGTGTTATATGCCTTTAGACCTAACATTTCATGACATTCGTAACTCTCCTTGTACTTGGATGTCTCAAAGACGGTTATTAGTCTTGTCTCCACATTTGATTTTCGTAAAAATTTGCTACATTGTTGTCTACTGGCGATATTTAGAGATACTGTGTTTTTTTATGAGAATGTAATATAAAAAGTAGAGGACCATCAATATCACCTTTTTTGTATTATTTTATCCATAAAAAAGTTAAACTAATATTCTCATTAACAGCCATCATTGGCAGTCGGTAAACTAAATATCATAACTTTTAAAGACGGACCACCTTAAGTTGTTAAAGAGTTTTCAAATAAAAAATAGCTTGTGTTGGCATTGCCTTTCACAGTCTTATCTTAAACTATGTTCCCCGCTGCCAGCCATCTTTGATGAGGTACAAACATAAAAATCACTAACTTAAAAGGTGTCCACCGAAGGACTTTTGTGACCAAGTTTGCTTCCAATTGACTTCATGGCTTCAAAGGTGAACATAATAATCACAAACTGTGAAGGAGACCACGTAAATATAAATATGCGCAAATTCAATCAAATTGTTCAAGGGGTTTCAAAGAAGAAGATATCTGAATGTATTTCCCATAGTGTCCTTTGTTACACTGTATTGCCCTAGTGGGGTCAACTTGGATGAGACGCAGACCTGCCTAAAAATATGTGTAAATTGTTGTCCTCATCCTGCTGAACATTTCTGCAATTCAAGCTGAACGTCTTTCTCGAATAGTTTTTGAAATGTAAGTCAAAACAAATCAAAATTATAAAAATTCAACAAAAGAGATCAATAACTCCGAAATGGGTCATCACATTTTTTTTCTAATGTGCAGGATATGTAGATCTTACCATGTTTAACATATTTGGAATCCAACTTGACCTCTATTTTGTATCACTTTCAATATATTTGACAAAAAGAAACGAAAACTCGAACATTTTACGGAAAAAACGGCAATAGCACAAAGACGGGTTTCAGGATTTTCTTTGAAAATGCAGGTTAGTAAATCTCATCATGCTGAATAATTTTTTATTTTTGATATCTGCAACGGTTTTCGAGTAATTCGCAAAGAATATCAATATACCCCCTATGTTCTATTTTTAGTAATAGCGGCTGTGTTGTTCGGACAAAAAATCACAAACTTCAAAGTAAGTACAATGGTGACGATTCAGGCCAAGTTTCGCAAATGTTGTCCCAATAGTTCCAGAGAAAACTGATGGCTATATATCATCAAATTATTTCAGTGTTTACCTTTTATAGAAAACTGATGGCTGTATATAATCAAATTATTTCAGTGTTTACCTTTTATAGAAGTATTTGCACTATCTGGAAATTTTTCAAACATTTATATATTTATTTTGTTTCCCTCTCTTGCATTTTGCTTTTCTGTCATGCAATTGCTTATTAAATATCATATTTTTATTTTTCAATCTTCGAATATAGATTGCAACACAAATGGACGAGCCCATTATGAATGATAGAACAAATAGCTCTTTCATATGCGCTTCGAACTTATTCGAACTTATTCGAACTTTTAAATTTTTTATCAGAATGCTTGCAAAAAAGACAGTTTCTACAATTCTACAGTTATCAAACATATTGTACATTTATAATGAATATGTTTCGTTGTCAAGTGTTATCATTTGTAAGTTATTGTTAACATATATATTTTTATAAATATTTGAGTGGTTGTTTTATATTTAAGACTAAACGATACATCGTACAATTCTTAGTTGATTTGCAGTTCAATATGGATGAAATAGTCTTTGAATTAACACCAAAAATGGTGTCTACCAATATCACAACATTTCCCAGACTAAATGTTTTGGGTCACACTACATGCAAATTATTTATTTGCACTTAATAAAATATAGCCAAAAGGTGGGTCTAAGGAGACAATGTTCATAATAGTAATCCAGAGGCCCTTTACAAAATAAAAACAAAACAACAGAATATATTCGCTACTATTGATTTGCAAGTAACGATCGAAACGATGCAACCAAAAAGTCATAAATAACTTAATATCAAAGTTTCTGTAAATTTATTCTCTGCAGATGACCATTTCGAAAACTTATGTCTCTTCAGTGCAGATCGAATCAAGAGGAAAGAATGTAACATTTAATAGTATCCCCTATCGAATAGTATTCTTTTAGAAAGTATTTAATATTAATCTATTTCCAGGGAAACTTTTTTATTATTAAATGTTTTCCATTGCAGTGAATTTTTTCCTTCACAAAGTTATTTTGGTGATTAAATATCCAAATGCCAAATTTTCCTGAGGGTAAAATGTACTCACAAATAAAATGGACATAAGTTAGCTACAAAGGATAAATAATTACATCTAAATTATTTTCAGGAAAATATTTAATAATGAATTTTCCTCCTTTCAAATATTAAAAACATCTGATATAATATAATCATAGTACAAATGTATCTGAAAAATTTTTCCAATACGATATTTTCTCATAAAATATCATTATCCGTGATGATATTTGACAATAAGATATTAGCCATGATAATATATGCCAATAAAATAGTATCCATAATGATATATGATAAAATATCAAAAAGGATTTAATATGATGAAAAAAATATTATCCGTTATCCGTGATATTAATGATATATATAAAAATAGAGCAGTGCTCAAGGTCCCCCTCCTTAGAGTTGTATGTTAGATGAATGGAGTTTTTTTACCTGTTGCCAGCTTTGAGTGCAATATCCTCAAAAACTGAAAGATACAACAAAAATTTGTTGGCATTTTCATGAAAGCATTCAAGGAAAGGAATCCAACGGGGAAAATCCCATCGCATTGGATAATAAGTAAAAATTTTACACAAAAACCAAAATGGCATTTTTTGGCCCCCTTCGGTACGTTCAACCCCAATTATCTCGAAAACAGTAAGAGATAGCATAAAACTGCTGGCATAATAATGAAAGCATTCATTGAGAGGAATCCAATGAAAAAAAACCCATCAAAATCGGATAAAAAATAAAAATTTCCCACACGAACCAAAATGACATTTTTGTCTCTTTTTGACCCCTTTTACGTGGGAAACGGTACAAGATGGGAAAAAATGTGCAGGGGAGTGTTTTATTGCATTTTTACAAGAAAGCATTTGCAAAAAACCAATCAAAATCCAATGAAAAAAAA
>MJUU01041951.1:42598-66757 GCA_002080025.1 Modiolus philippinarum | reverse complement strand
ACGTTTTTTGAAAACCTACGGCTTTTCCCCATAGTTAACTACTTGACTCAATGATAGTGTGACGGATGCCACTAGCGGAGCAGGACATGCTTACCCTTCCGGAACACCTGATGTCACTCCCGGTTTTCATGGGAGTTCACACTATGAGTGCCTTAGTTCTTAATGTTATCTTTTATTTCCGTGCATTGTAGCTGTCTCACGTCCTTGTTTTGTCTTTGTTTTTATCTATTACCGTTTTTGCCATGTCTTCGGACTTCGATTTTTGTAGTCATCGCTTCCCTTGATCCTTCGGTATTCTACTGCCGTTGTTTCCTATTGTTAGATTAAATACTTTATTGGGAAAAATGCAATACCATAGCATATTACAGTCCAATGTATGAAGCTGCTGGAGTAATCAGCGCATTTTGCTACCACAAATTGTTTCCTACAATTGATAAACCTGAAGACCATAAAAGATATTTCCTTAATTTACCGTATATCAAGAAAGGGATCGATCTTATTGGTGTATCTAGTACATGTATATTTAGAGACTCAAAAATCATCAAACTTTTTCCTCCTTATTTTGATCATATGGAACCATCCATTATTTCTTATACTTACAAAAAACCTACAAGAGACCTTATTTTTCATTATTCATCTGTTACCAAAAATCCTAAAATTAACCAAAATTCACCCTTGATCTGAAATTGTTCTAGCTCGAAGTTTGGATATGAACCTAGCGGTCATGTTATTACAGGAGACCTCAACATCGTCCAGGATCGAGAGGTAAATACTTTTCTCCAAACAGGACCAAAATATCGTCCTCCTTCAAAAATCATTTGGAAGGACTGTCGTGAAGTCATTAAAAAAGCCGTCATGTCATTCTGTAAAAAGAGGTGTAAAAGAGAAAATGCGGATGAATAATCATTAGACACTTTCATTAACAAATGCATGGAAGTTGTTGATATCCGAATAAATCATTTTGAAACAAATTATAAGCATTATTATACCATTCCTGCGTTTTCAAAAATTAAACGGAAGTTAAAGGATTTGGAAAAAGATTATATATTTGTTCCTGCAGATAAAGCAGCCAGTAATGTGGTCGTTGTTTGACGTAAGTATTACATCGAGGTGCTTCGGAATGAAATAACCAATTGTAGTACATTTCAAGCTACCGCGTCAACAGAAACACAAATAATTGTAGATCACATGATCGCTACAGCTGAACTTAAAAAGCAACTTTCTAATTATAAACCATTCCTACTATCTGTTGGCTTCCTGAACGTCACAAAAATCTTTTCAAATTTCGTTTTATTTCGGCATCAAGTAAATGTTCAACCACACACATTTCTGTTTTATTGACCAGTGCACTTACTACCATAAAAAATCTCGTCATCAACTTTAACAACAAATGTTATGAATACAGTGGAATTAAATACTTTTGGAGTGTTAAAAATTCGGTAGAAGTTTTGGAAAGACTTCGATCTGTCAATGAAGCATACACCTTCGATAGCTATGATTTTTCTAACCTTTATACTACATTACACTCATCAAAGAAAAATTTTCGTATTTGATCAAATGGTCCTTCAAAAAATCAGGATGTATGTGCATTTGTTGCAATACATTTACATCGTTTGTCAGTGACGACAAACATGACAAATATATCAACTGGACTTGTCAGGATATGATAAAAGCATTAATTTTTCTTCTTGATAATATTTTTGTTTGTTTCGGTGGTACAGTCTATCGGCAGAAAATAGGTATTCCTATCGGTACCAAGTGTGCACCTCTCATAGCAGTTTTATTTCTGTATTGCTAAGAGTCACAATTCATGGCAAAAATTCAAAAAGACCCTTCTAATCAGCATTTAGTGGATAAATTTAACAATACATATTAGATATTTGGACGATATTTTGGCTTTAAATAATCATGAATTTTCTAAATTTACAGATGAAATTTATCCTGCAGATCTTACTCTAAATCAATCCAAAAGCATCAGTGATTATACTCCTTTTCTTGATCTGAATATTTCAATAGATCAAGGAAAGTTAAACACTAAGATTTATGATAAAAGAGATGATTTCTCCTTCCCTATAGTCAATTTTCCCCATCTCGACGACAATGTTCCATTAGTCCCTTCTTACGGGGTCTACTTGTTCGATATGCTAGAGTATGTAGTGATGTTTCTGACTTCAACGATCGAAATCTTTGTCTCACTGAAAAACTTCTGCATCAAGGGTTTAGATATCATAAATTGATAAAAACATTCTCTAAATTGTATTATAGATACATTGACTTATTAAGAAAATTTGGTTCTACATGCAGGACTCTTATACCTTAGGGCATTTCACATCCGAACTTCTATGGCAATATTATTTATAAAGCGCATAAATTCAAAAATTCCCTTCTATACAACTTATTAATCCGTAGAACAAACTTATTCATAAAGGATATAAATACAGCGTTGTTGTTAATCTTTACTTCTGGTTTTTGTGGGCAAAATTATTGATCATCTCCTAAATGCTTTCACCATAACTAAATTTAAACAATTTTTCATATTGGCAGTATTTGGCATTGCACAATATCATGTTCTTCTTTCATAATTGATGTTGTTATATGTTGATATGTCTATTTAGAAGTATTTCAATTGAAGTTTCATATGTAAGAAGGCTTGATATCATAGTCAACGAAAATTATGTCCTTAGCTAGCTATCAGTAACTGCGAGCATTTGTCCGGACAGTACCTGTGTGTATTGTTTTCATGTTTTATATACTTCACTATAAGGGTACTCGTCTTGATAAGTTGGACTTTTTTCTAGTTTGATTTTTACTGTGAGTCTTTTTGTGTATTTATTTTTTACCATTCACCACAGATAGGGGAGAGTTTGGATCCAAGAAAACGAGTTAAACCCCACCGCAAAGTTTGCGCCTGTCCCAATTAACTAAATACCGAAGTTAACTAAATACCGAAATATTCCGAAGTCAGGCTTGTCCTTGTCTACTTATAAAATTTTAGTTTCTTGATATTTGGGTTATTGGATGTGGTTTGTTTGCATTGATTTATTAGCCTTTTTTTACCTTTTTGGGGGGTCATTTAGGGCTTGCTTTATGGTGTGAGATTCCTTACTGTGTTGAAGACCGTACGGTGGCCCCTAGATGCTTTTTTTTGGGTCGTTTTAACCTGGATATGGGATGTTGTCGCCTTGACATTTACCCCATTTTCTTTCTCTTTCATATGATGTCTTAAATTTGACCCAAAAAAGCAACATTTTCGTACAAAACTTTGTTATATCAACACGGACCTATGTTTTTATTAGTGATATTTCTTCAGATTAACGAGGCCAAATTTGATGAAATTTGCGCAAAACCACCAAAAATAGGGTTTTTCAACTTATGATAGCACAAAAATATGCACACGGACATATTGGTTTCTCTTCAAAAATGATTTTTTGTGGTCTTTTCATTTTAAAAATATAGGTTTCGAGAAAAACTTGATGCAGGAAAATTTAGACCTGTCAGGAGAATACATCCTTAATTACTAAAGTTTATTACCATCGTAGCAGTTTCCATGCAATTTTCAATTACATGTACCAGTAGAAAGGAAAGTGATTATCACTTACTGATTGAATAAGTGAACCTTTTGCATTTGTACTCTCGGCATGTAATTAGTATTGAGCTTGAATTATAAAGTCAAACTTACTAAGTGTATATACATATTTGTACCATATTGTGGTGTGTATTAGATATTTTTATAAGATTGGTAATCAAAGAAAGTCACACATAAGATCTACCACTGCATTTGAAGCATGATACCATTTGGTGGACTGTTGATTCAGAAACCAATCTAATTCGATGAATTTTGGTATTTTATGTATTTTCAACAGATACTTGTATTGGTAGCATCTGTTGATATTTTATACCTAGGTGACAACATTGAAGGTTGTAAAAATTTAAGCAGAATATTTCCTGGACAAATAAGACAAGTTTGTCTTTTATTGCAGTGTGGAGTTGGTAAAACAATTCCCCGTGGTAGAGATGTATGCTCTTTATTTTTCTTAGATATGGTGTACTTGTACATGAGATGATATCTCATGTGTACACTTTGTTCAATAACTATTATGTAAATTTATGTAAATTCTAAAACCTAGGGATTAACTCCCTAAATCGTAGTTTTGTCCTTAGCTATATTTGATATTACTGATTATTCGGATTTCGTTTGGTTTTATGCATTTTAAACAATTTTTGAAATTATTGATTTCCTTTGTTTGGGTTCTAGTGCTGCTGATGAGGAATTAATTTCCGAAATGGCCATACAGATCATTAAAATTATTGCAGTTGGAGTTAACATATGTGTTATAGTCTCATGCTCATTTACTCAATATTTTTTGTAAAATAAAAAGTAGATTATGTTATGGTGTTTTTGCAAGGGCCAGGTGGACCTTTTGATGCGTTTAAAAGTGTAATACCCTTTAATTTGATTTTAAAAAAAAACTTTCAAAACCCCACTGTTGAAGAAAATATAATATACAAATGTAGCAGAATTGATTTTTTTTTACTTCTATCCAAAGAAAATTCATATTCTTCTGTATGTCAATGTCACGTATACAGTTTCACATATGAATGAGAAACAACAGTGGCATACACTTCAATATTTTATTTTTATCCCTGCCTAGAAATGCTTAGGGTATTTGCAATCCTCATGTCGATCCATTCGTTATCCTGTCCACTGCACTGTTTTCGTGATGATAACTTGAATGTGTCTTGGATTGAAGTTGAGATATTTTGAAAATGTGTTACCATGAGTAGAAGACGAAGCAATTGTCACTATGATTATTTTTCTGTAAGAGATAATTGAACTTGAAATACACAATTTTTTATAATATTTCAGTAACAATTTTCTCTTTCTACCGAGTGCAAATTTTATTATTGGAAAACATCTTACTATCCCTAAAATGTATTAACCTTGGTTTTTCATCCTAGATTTATGGTCCTTGAAACATGTAAATTTCACTAATTTTTTTATTTGCTGGACAATAACTAGAATTGAAATCGAGATTCAACTTGTTATTGCCACAAAACACAGGGAAATTTCAAATTTAGTCATGATCGATTTTGTACTGTCCCAGATTGTTTGGTTTTTAATTTCACGGTTTACTTATAATACTTTTGTGTTTTCATTGTCATAAAGTCTTGATATATTTAAACATTTTACAGTATTACAAAATTAATGGACATCGAGTTTGATATTCCCATAATATGTTTAAAGAGACGATAAATTAAAAATTCATTTGTTTTGCAAATGAAAGCAAAGTCTTTCAAAGTCTATGTTAAATGTTACGTAATATGTTTGAAGTATGAGAAGTGCATTTACTTTAATACATTTGTTTAATTATTTTAACCGTTTAAGAGATTATCCAAAAAAAAAAATCAAAGTTGGCCATGACCTTGACCTGTGACTTTGATGATCTCTAACCTTCGGGTCGAATTAAAGGTTTATTCTAAGTGATTACTTTAAATCTATATGTTGCAGCTGTAGGTCAAACCCCGCCAAGAGCAATAACTCTGCAGGGACTCATTGTACAGTTTCAGTACCAATATAACCCTTCGAATTTGGAATGTTTTGCCAATACAATCTATCAGCCATCATTAGCGGTTTCCGATTTTATCTACCTGGTACTCAAATTTAAGGTCTTTTCTTACTGACTACTTTAAACACACACATATATATATATATGTTCCATTATATTATATTAGTATCTGAATGCGTTTAAAAGTTTTTCGCAAAAAAAAAACAACAAAAAACAACAAAACATACTATTTACCAAAATGTGACAGGGATATAGCTCAAAAGCGGTTAGACCAAAAGTTTTCGTTTAATGTATCAAATTAAGATCTCATTCACACTGTGAGTGCCTTTGTTTTGAATGTTGTAATTTCTGTTTCTGTGCTTTGTATCTGTCTAACGTTATTGTTTTTGTGTCTAACGCCATTGTTTACTGTGTTCTCGTTTTTGCCCTGTCTTTAGACTTCGATTTTTGTAAATTTCACTCCTTTGTTCCTTCGGTATTCTACTGCCGATGGTTCATTGGAGCATTGTTGCAACATAATGATTTCATTGTTTTTTATCTTTTACGAGGTATCATGATTACAAAATTATGGAAGGCAGCCATTTTGACAGTGGCTTACAAAAAAGACATTTTGATCAGATTTGTAATGTGGAGCATGAAATCTACTTGGAAACTAAATTTAACATTTAGAAAATGGGATTAAAACCCGAAACCGGGGTCGTGACCCCTCCCCCCCCAAAAAAAAATCACCCTGAGGATGACCGCAATATTTTCCTAACCTCGGAATTTTTATATCGGTTACGGTTTCTGAGGTGATAACTCTGTTACTGAAATTAGAATTGGTGAGAGGGGTAACTTACTGTACAAAGTCTCGAAAAGAAATGTCAAGACACTTTTTCAACAAGCTCAGTGGAAGAAAAACAAATAATAACCAGTATGCCTATAGTTCTTCCAGTTGTTCGAAGAATAGTTGATAGGTCCTTCCTGGAAGTTGCATGATAATATATCATTAGTTCATCGTTCAAACCAAAACTTCTGAAGTTGATACAGTTTGTATGTATAATTGTTCTTAAACGTAAAAAAAATATTCTTGGATGTTACCTTGACCTTTAACCTCATTTTGAAGGCCACGGTTTTGAACATTTTTTTTGTATTGAATGTTGTTCTTGTATTTTCCATGGCATTTCAGCTATAAGCAAAAAATCTAAAATCTGACATCAAAAATCGGTTGTTGGTCCAAAGACCCAAAACAAAAGGTCAAATAATTTTGGACCAAATGTAACAAATACAGACCTTAACAAGACAAATACTTTTCCATTACATTTCATCAGCTACCGGTATCTGTTACGGTGTTAGTTGTTTCTTAAAATTTCAAGCTCACTTGGTAGATTCGATGTCAATACCCTTTAAGGTAGATAGACACTGTTACGCTGCGCAATTCAATCGCGCATTAGAAAAATAAAGACTCGGATTCGGGATAAGTTTGATTTTCGGGCCGGAACAGTAATTTGACGGCTTTTCCTTTGTGACGTCATAATCAAATGACAGATGTCAAACGTCATATTTCGTTTACTTTGCCGCGAATTAACTCCCTTTTCCCGTATATAATGTTTAATCCGGAAACTTTGTATAATATCTCCGTATAAAGCATGGTGACATATATATTTTTTTATTGTTACTCATAAATTACATCGTAAACTACCTGTTCACAAAAATACATCAAATTCTCATGGATAAAAAGTTAATTTCTATTAAGCTAAAAATTGTCTTTCCATATTTTCCCCGTGCATTCTATGTAAATCTAGGTGAAAAAATTGCTAAAAATAAGCAAACTTTGATCTCAATTCTCGAAAAAGCAAGCATACTTCTTATTAAAGATTTCGGATAAGTAGGATTGGTTCTTCAACTGTGCCGACTAACAATAAAATCTCATGGATATAAATATTACTGTCTATCTACCTTAAATCTTGGAAAAAATAGAAGGTAAAACTAGAGCAAAATTATTTGAACAGATATTTAACCAAACAAAAATAAAATGGAAAGAAATTATAAACTAATTCATTTAGCTCAGAGTTACCTCTCTTTTGATGCAATAAACGGAGTTTAGCTACTACTGGGATTATCACATAGGAAGACGGATAATTGCCAAATATTCTTCATCTATTAGATATTTCTTTGAGCTTTTCTCGGAAGGCTAATAGTCTTTTTCGATTTACCAAATTCAAAGAACTGAAGTCCGTAGTTAAAAATTGCCCAGACACACACTAATAATAATTTGTCTTGTTTGGTTATTTTTAGGATACCTTTTTATGAGAAAAAAACAATAACTTCTACATAAAAGTAATGGCAAAATTAGTTAGTTACAAAGTTTTAAAAATCAATTTTCATATTAAAGAGATCGATTTTAATGAGGAAAAATATTGAAAACTCTATAAAACTATATACCGAGTTTTAACGAGTATCATATTTTGAGATGAAAGTAGAATTGACATACTTACTAATATCTCAAATACGAAATAATTTACACTTGAAAGTTTATTCATTCAAGCATAGAACTAACGTAGTACACTTCTTCTTAAACTCTAAACACATCTCAATCGATGCCTCTTAATATGAATTAAAGCAAGTTTTTAAATTGATGAAGTAATCCATAAGACTTTTGAGAATTCACATACAAAATTTATATAGATTTATATATATCTATAAAGAAGTGCAAGAACATTCGTTTAGCGTTACTTTTAATGTTTGGAACAGCACTTTAAAATTGTAATTTCGTAAAGAATGTTCAAAAATATATTGTTTATAGTTAAATGCATTATTTTTCCAATATTGTTATTATATTTTTTGTGTGGCTAAAGTCAAACATTGCATTTTTAATCCAAACTTATGAATCTTTCAGAAGTATTAAGAAAGAAATGAAAAAAGTCCTACACTACATTAAAATAAATTAATTCTTAAGAGCAAATACAACTGCAGAAAAAAGAAAAAAATCCATTTATTTATCGTTTCAATCATTTGTATTATCTTTTTTCTTTTTGAATAAGAGATATCTTATCGATTGAAGATAAAAATGTTACACGGCAAAGAAAGCATATTTTAAAGTAAATTCTTTGTTATACAAGGTCGATTACATCATTATAACAATATAGTTTTAGGTCAGCTGACATGTTGCTTACACCTTTGCTTTGAACAGAAGAGATTGATTTAATCATTATCAGTGGAGATATAGATACAAAAATATTAACGCTATTTTGAATGTATGGAAAAACAAATCAAGTTGAAATATTGCTTATGATGTTTGTCTTTATTAAATGTACATGGTGAGACAAACTAAGTTGAAATGTTGCTATGATTTTTGTTCCTGTTTAGTTTTTTTAATATTTTTTTCTATTCCACGCAGTAACAAAGTACAGAGACTAGAAACCTTGAAATATCAATCACATGAGCTCAATCCTACGGAGATCTCAACAACAAAACAAAAGTATGAATAGTGGTTGGAACGCGGTTTATCCGGACTTGGTATGGACAATATCGTTAGAAGATAGGTTTTTGGCACCACAATTCCCTATATCTATCATATTCCAATATAATACAGTGAACAATAACATAACACCGAAGTTACTGTCAATTTATTGTCTACATATGCGCATTTCGACAACTTATGTCTCATCAGTGCAGATCAACCCAATTCATTTGGAAGTCCACCAAAAATATGTTAAACAAATAACCAAAAGGATCTAAACAAAAAAGCCTAAATTCAGCTAAGGACAGAGATATGCATGAGGGAGATACTCCCTAGTTTTAAACAAAATTTTGCAAAATTCAGATATGGCAAATTTCAATGCAATTGGTTTTCGGGTCGGCCAGCTGAGGTATCGGCTCAGTGGTAATAAATAACAATACCGAAGTTACTGTCAATTTAATTTCTGCACATACGCATTTCGATAACTTATGTCTCATCAATGCAGATCAACCCTATTCATTTGGACGTCCATCAACCGAAAAATATGTTAAAGCTGACAGAGAACAAATAACCAAAAGGATCTCAACAGAAAAAATAAAATTTCAGCTAAGGACAGAGCTATGCATGAGGGAGATACTCCTTAGTTTTAAACAAAATTTTGCAAAATTTAGATATGGCAAATTTCAATGCAATCGGTTTTCGGGTCAGCACCGAACAAAGGATTAAACTACTACTTTGACAACAAAAGGGTTGCGATAGAGGGTAATTTGGAAAAATTGGTTAAGTACTATTGATCTCTAAACTGCCGGCTACCGAAAAGAGTCTAGTATGTCGTTCCAATCAATTTCAAAACTTTCTAAGGGTTTGATAAAAAATCAGCATATTGTATTTCAGAAAAAATGGCAGTTTCAGTGAGAGTGTAAAATCTTGGGCCATTAAAACTCAAAGCTGTTACATCAAGACACACTTTATTTCGACATTAAATGTTTATATCACGCTAAACAGCTACAAATTTATTTCGTCAAATTTCATTTCCTTAGCCCTACATATTATTGCATTAAATGTACGGTTTCCCAATAATGTTCTCACCAAATACCAATCGGCACAAACCATTTTTTAAATAGAGAAACCCGTTTACTTCTGTTGGTATATAAATATCCATGATGACTGAGGAAAGATGTATTGAAACAACAAAACACCGGAATTGTAGTATAGGATAGCAATAAAAAAAATATGCTGTAAACAGGAAAAAATTGTAACAGTTTTAGTTTCACTATTTCGAGTTAAGATTAAGCGCAAAAATAAAGTTGTCGCAAATATTTAGATATATGTACAATATGGTGATCAATGAATCCTGACGACAATCACGAATTAATGGCTGTGAAAAATGAAATTTTGAAAACCATGAAAAAAGGGCACGAACGTTCCCTTTATTTACAGTACTGTCAGGTCATTGTTGGCCTCGTGATTGCATTTAAAATAAACGCTTGTTTGAATACAAGCAATGCTTCACTTTATTTTAGCACCCACCTTGATGAAGGTTGAATATCATTAATTGGAAAAGTGTAACCATAGAATACAGTTTTATCTGAAAACGACCTAATCTGATCATGTATTTAACAATGATTCACCCGACCAAAAGTTTAAACAAAACAAAAACATGAACAGTTTTCAAACGTATCTAAGACGTAGATGCATCTTAACAGATGTTCACAATTTTACTTTCAGTGCTAATAGTTCAGATCGATATATTCATAAACATGTTGTTATCCAGCCATCTAAGATATCAGACATCACTACATGGTTTCCAAGTACTTCTGTTGTAACGATTCTGTAACACAGTGTTATCTAAAAAGGATGTCGTAGAATGAGTATACATGCAAATTATATAATGAAATATTAAGATGACTAGCTAGGTGCTGATCCGAAAACCGATTCTATTAGGAACCTTACAATATCTAAATTTTGGTAAATTTTGTTGAAAACTAAGGAGTATCTCCCCCATGCAAAGCTGTCCTTAGCTTATTTTGTCTAATTTACATTTAGATCATATTGGTTATTTCTTCTCTATCAGTTTTTAAACATCTTTGAGTTTATTGACTTCCAAACGTTTAGATTTCATCTGCGCTGAAGAGACAAAAGTTGTCGTAATGGGTGTATGCAGAATTTAAATTTACAGTAACTTCGGTATTTAGTTATTATTTACATAAAATAAACGGTATTTCCAGTAAGTGTTAAATAGTCACTTCGTGGTTTTAAAGCAAGTTTTCCGGGGAAACTTTTGATACTGAAGAGTATTTAGATGTGTCCTTATACGATTAACGTCATTATTAATTGTGAGAAAACGGTTAGTTCTACGGGAGCGTTTTGCTACCACATGAAGACAAAATATCTCATAATCATCCAAATTATCTGATAATCCTTCATAATTATGAGATATTATTTCATACTTAGGAGATTTTATCACATAATTTTGAGATATTATCACATAATTTTGAGATATTATCTCATAAATACGAGAAAATTATCTCAAAATTATGAGATACTGATTCATAATAATGAGATCTTATCTTACAACTATGAGATAATATTTCATAATTACGAGGTAGTATCTCATAATTATGAATTAATAAGTCATATTTTTTAGATGATTATCTCATTTATTATGAAATAATATCTCATAATCATGAGATAATATCTCACAATTATGAAATAGTATCTCATAGATTGATTGATTAATTGATTGATGTTTTACGTCTTATTGGGCTATATTGTATCTCATAGTTACGAGATATTTTTTTCTTTATGTGGCATCAATGCTATTCTGTACAGTTTCAAGCTTAAAATGTGATTGTTTCCATTTACCGGTATGATTCGCTAGAAAATTGTTTCGAATATTATTCCATTTACCAGATGCTACATATAAGTAATGAATCGTTTTATAGCTAACAAAATGACACATGGGGTCATTGCATTTATATCATTATAAAGGAAACGCGAAGCACATGACACTTTGAACAAGGGTACTTTTAGACACGGACAGATACCAAAAAAATGTGTTCATCATATTTAAGTGTCATATTGCCAATATCTCCCGTCCCACCCCAACCTTATTGGATGTGAAATGCTACGGGCTATGCTAAAATCTGCGACTTTCCGGGAAGCTAACACAATTTTAAAATTAAAAAATGCACCCCTTTGGTCCGTTATAGCTTGAAAATGGGGAGATATCCGTGAAAACACAAGAAACCCCATTAAAAAATTTAGAATTGATATCTTAACAATATTTTCACCTTAGGACTATGTAATAGTATCATTAAAATTAAATAACTGAGAATCACATTTATTACCATTTTTTATCCACAGTCACGGGACAAAAAAATAAAAGTTGAATTGCAATCAGACTATTTATAAAACAATGAATTTTTAAAATTTGACCCATCTTAAGAAATGCGATATTGATCCTGTGAAATCCTTTCAAAATCTTATACATTAATTTTCTATAGACGATTGTGCCATACTTCAAAAATTTTGCCGCAATATTTAATATTTAAAAAAATTCCAGGCAATGTATTAGTAGGAGAAAAAAATCATATCGTGGAAAAAAGCCAATACCTTAAAGTACTATTCACAACAAATATACCGCTACATAGGGCCATCTTTTCACGGTGGAAATGTATTTGAATGGAGCCATACATTTTAGTCAATATTTTGTCCGAGCTCTGTCCAAACGTTGTTCATTTATTGGAGAGGGCTTGTCTTAATCCAAGTCTGATTCTACTCCAACTTGACAAAACTCTTACTACAAGACATATCAAATCATGATGATATAGAACCCTCCTCCCCATATATAATTAATGTTGGAATGATAAATGAGTAGAATATATTTGAAAATCATAAGTTTCAAGTTATCCCTCCCTCCCTTATAAGATATTATAACTATATGACCTGCATTTACATATTTCTTTGCAAAAAGCACACATTTCTTTGCAAAAAAGCAAAACGTATTTTTCAAAATGATTACGGGAAAAAAAAAATTTTTTTACTTACAATATTTTGAAGAAAGGACGACAAATTTGGTAACTTAATTTCTGCCATATAATTTCGGAATTAAACTATACTGATGTATAAATCACAATCTATATTTTATCTTCTTAATTACTGTATATCCAATCATTGAAATATTTCAATAAATGACAAACAAATCCATTTTGTTAACCTTTTTATATTTGTCACACTCATTACTGATTTGTCATTTGAACTCACCGGTCTTTTCATACGGCTAACTCGACTCGTTTGTGTAGTTTTATACATCAATTAACTCGATGTCTACGTGACATGATTGACATTAAAAATAACCTATATCGGTGTGTCCATTTGTTTTAGAAGAACTCAGTCTTGAAAGGTATCCAACGGGGTTTTATAGTAAAAGGTACGTTTCATAAAGATTATATATGTTTTGGGGTTTTATATTTCTTGAGTGTTTTTTATAATAAGAAAGATGCTTTTCCCTTTACCTTGGGTGTAAGTTAGTTATAACCCTCGGTATACGGCGTTTCTGGAAAAAAAGAAACCCCTCCGGCCACCGGCCGTCGGGGTTTCTTTTCCAGAAACGCCTTTACCTCATGGTATAACTATCACATACAATTTAGTTGAACTGAAGTTTAGTTTGTAAAAAATATGCAAAGATGTTGAAGTTTTAAACATCACTGCTCCATCAACATTCATTGCTTGTTTTAATATATGGTCAACATGAGAAAACTCTAGAGGAAATCAAAAATAATTTTAAATTGACTTTTTTCCCTACTTAATTTCTTTGATAATCAAAAACTATCTTCCTCAAACTACCACGGTTTGTTTAATTCGAATGCCGACAGAGCTTTCTTTGAGAGAAGCGGAAGAGAACGATTATTACATCATATAACCTTAAGTTATCTAAAAATCAAAGTGACTGATTATTTTAATCATAAATCGATCTGCAGAAAATTTGCAGCATCCTTTTGACAACAGAAGTAAATTCCCCGAAAGGTCTAACCCTATATATTTATAATTTTCATGTATGATGATGCGACATTAAACCCCTGAAATATAATTAAGAAATAACTAGTCATATATCCCAATTGGGATATAACGATATATCCCAATTGGGATATACTATCCCAATAGGGCTTATCCCCAACCTGGTTAATGGTTCTTTAAAAATCATGTAGCCTGAAATGAATGTACAAAAGCAAACACTAAGTCAACAATTTTGATAATCTTTCATTACACAGTCATGATACTCAACACTAACCTACTAATACGGCATTTTATAGAATGTTTTTGTGTATTTCAGGTTCCAAATGATTTGGAAGTCATTCGGAAATATTTCCATGTTCTCATTTGGAAGCATTCAGAAGTAACCTGGAAGTCATTTGGAAATTCTTCCAAATGGTCATTCGGAATCATTTGGAAGTGACACGGAAATGGTTTCAATACTCCGAATGAATCATTCGGCTTTTCCAAGTGATGACATGGAACTTCCAAATTGAACTTGGAAGTTTAAGATACGGGATTACTGTCAAAAGTCGCTACCAAATTTAATGGAAGGCAATCATACATATTAATTTCTGTAAAAACTTCATTATTTCAAGAAAGTCACTGTATTACTGTATGTATGATTTGCGCTTGACCAGTGTCTGAAATAATATTTTATGTATTTCAATTACTTCTTCACAAAAACTGTAAGCGATGCTTGGTGGCAAAACGTATTTTAGGGTAGTGAAAGTACATTTCTGTTACTATTCTTTACCCTGTTAAGATCGTTGAAACTGTAGTAAACCTAAATTTCAAAACACAAATTCTTATTGATCTATTAGAACATTCACCTTCACGGGGCCTAATCTGCTCGTAAAAAAATGTGGGTAAATTCGCGAATACGTAAGAAATTTTTGGGTGGAAAAGAATGTTCCATATAAAAATCGTTTTTATTTTTTAAATCAAGCAAACAAAAAAAATATAACTATGCGCAATCTACGGACAATTTGACTTTGAAACGAACTGACTATACGAGGGTTTTCAAGTTTGAAGCGTGCACAAATGTGACATTGGCCCATTTAAAAGCTAGAGACGACTACATAATTCACTTCTGTAGAAAGCTACAGCTATTGGAGGGAATAAAAATACATGTAATACTCTTTGGTTGACCGAAAATGTGAATTTAAACAGGTTAAATGGAGTTAAAATCGTCATATAACAGGAAACAAATTGAATAAGCACATATATTTGGGTGATTTCAAGAATACTACATATTTAATTGGTGATTTCCATTCATAGATTTAATCAAGAAATCTAGTTAAATACATTTTGAATCTCTTTCAGTAAGAAATGAATTTAATAATAATTCAAGCTTCACTAGAGATAGTTAAATTTTGATTTTCAAAAATTGAACACGCCCTCTGACATCGATTCACATACGAGATCGCATCATTCTTTGAACATCACAGTGATGTGATAGAACTTTATGTATCAGACACCTTATACTAGGCAGTATTTCTGCGTTATTCCATGGATAAGAATTAATATCGATGTGTGACATTGAAAGTCAGGGCTGTATACCTTTCAATGTTCAGTAAGGGAGTTATCTTTTCCTGTAAGCGGAAACTTGGGAACAGTAAAAAAATGATAATGAAGTGCAAGCGCAAAATGTTTGTTACGTCATGGCAGAGATTTTGACCGCAACTGTGCAGTTGATAACTAAAAGATTTTCAGTTTCTGTCAATGCTCCGTACTCCTATTCAGCATGTCGTAGAGACCTGGAACTTTCACCATTGCATTGAACTTTAAATTTTTAAAGTCAACATTTATAATATATCGGCAAAGGAATAACTAAGCAGAAAGATGCAGACGGAAATTCTAATAATAAAACAAAGGATGGCAATTCAGAGGTAACACAAATGCAGACAACATTGCAAAGACAAAAAACAGTGTCAACTCCACAAAGCTGTATTGTTAGGTTATCCGGAAGTTAATCATGTTATGCTCTTCGCATGGCATTCGTATTGAATAAAAATGCTTATAATCAAAAGGAAGTAATTTTGTTTCATATGGTTCTGAAAGATTCGACGAGTTATTGGAATGTTTTTTGTGAGTTATTCTGTAAAGACCTTTACACTTGATACCTAAAAATTGGAAGCTTGAGAATCCTTTAGATGTTTTGCCTCGCACAAGAACTCTGAATCCTTCAAAAATCATGTAGAAATGATCAGCCAAGCAATTTAGGATTTACCGGTCCACCTTAATGTGCGTATCTCATCACTGTTGTTGATTTCAACATATCCGTGAAAAAGGTCATTGTTCATTTTAAATTAGATGAAATAATCGACGAAACGTATAGTTTTTGAGCTTTAGCTTGAAAAAAATGTACAAATATGCTGCCACCATTGTTGTTGTCGATGTCTCTATAATATCAAAACAGATATCATCACCAGTGACATTACAATCCCAATGACTGGTTCCTATAATGACCATTGATAGGATGTTGTATCTGTTTCGGAGGAATCTTTGTTTTTCTCAAGATCCAGATCCTCTTTTTTAATATCAAATCCTTCGCTGTAGTGAATGCAATTATGAGCGAACTCCTAAAAATGTTTTCGTTGTATGGACTGACTACTGTTGTTGATCATAAGACCTATGATATGCAACTTGATCAATGATATGCTTCCAGAACATTTGATATGAATCTAAGGCCAAATGAATTGCTTCCATTACCAATGCCCCTACATCATATGATATGCTATGAATTATGAATGATTTGCTTGATTTGTAATTTGCCTGTTTTGGCGTTATTAAACGGGCGACAAGTAAGTTGTTGTCTTTATCTAGTATTTGTACGCAAAAAAGAACATCATGAATGTGAAATTGACTCGGAAATGCTCAACTTTCCTTGTAAACATTCTAGATAAGTTTTGTTTCTATGCCTATGAATATCGTAACTCATATATGTGATGGCTGTCATATGATGTTATTGATGTTGCAATGTTTCAATCTAGTAAACCCCGGAGAAATCTAGTATTAAATTTTGACATTTTTTCCTGACACCGACCAGATTACACTCCAATAGCTTTTTCAATTGATAAGACAATGCTTACTTTCTGAAGCATTTTGTTGTGCACCTTCATTTATTATTTTTTTTAACCGTCCTAGTGCTTTTATTTTGCTATGTTTCGCTTCTATTTGATTCTCTTGAGATTTGGAATTCACCATCAGAAACTGACTTACTCCCGGCGATCACCCACAAAAATCTGCTTATATTGTAATTATTTGCTTAAATACCAAATCAAAACCTGTTTTTATAGTTGCAGTTCTAAAACATCATTTAGAGCTTCTATTACATTTGCCGTAGAATAGGCATAATCGCTTTGTAAACAATGCAATATGAACACTAATATAGTTGAAACATTCTCACCTTGTAAATTCTGAAGCGGGTTTGTTTACATATTTTTGGTCATCACCCACAATTAAATTACTTATCTCGGGAATCACCTAAATTATTTTTCGAGCAGATTAGACCCCGTGACCTTGAGCGTATGCTGTAAACGCGATGTGTATCACAAGCAATTACATAAACAATGTATCCTGCCTTATTTTCTGAATTATTTATCTAAGAATCTTATTTTGGTTGTTGATATATTTCAAAAATCTGTATTTTTAGTATCATTCAAAAGACTTGTGTAACGGCCATACCTCGAAACCGGACATAGTAATTACTTCTTTCAGAGTTTACGGGCTGAATAAAAATGCATGTATTTTTGACTGGTCGTACATGCATACCATTAAGCAAAAATAATAAAAATGTATCGCCATATGATATATATTCTCACTTTTGAGACAAGTCAATTCCATTTTAGTGGTGTGGGATTTTTCTGTTTCACACTACCTCATACAAGACAGTCTCTTTCGCATTAACACGTCATTGATGTCATGATGTGTCGCTAAGTAATGGCGGATGGCAAGGACAATATGAAGGCACCAAAAGACGTTTTTATGAACAAAAGTGAGAAAATTAATTATAAACAGTTGAAAATGCAACATTGAAAAATCTCAGACACCCTTCGACAAGATTTTAATGGTTCTCTGCCTCGGCAAGCCTCGTCAGAGAAATCTTGAAATCTTTCTCTTGGGTGTGTGAGATTTCTTGATCTTGTCTTTTCCCCGGTGTTAGATTCCTATATCCCCCACCTCGGACAAGGAAAGTCACCGTTTTCGCAGTTCAAGATTTTTCTGTCTTAAATAAAGGGGGAGTAAGACAAGCTACACGCATTTATACCCGCCAATATTAAATAATAACAATATACATACTAGGCTTAGTGTACACGAATCAATACAACTAACTAAAATATTGATAGCCTTTCAAAAACAAAAATTGAACTAATATATATATATCTTTATTCTCAATAAACCATAATACAATGGTACAGAGAAGTGTAACAAAGTAATAATACTGACATTGAATAAATAAATGAATAATTAAATAATTAAATAATAATTAAATAAATACAAAGGACACATGAGAATATGAATATGATATGATAGACAAAAACATAGTTACCCTAGGGTGATACTCGTTTATTCACTATTTTAATGAGCTTGCAAAGATTGTTTAAGATATAAGTGTTTTTACTATTAATCAAATCATGAAATTTTACGATATATGGCCGGTTATAAAAATACGGTTTTAGGCATTTTTTCCTATCTTCAATTAGTGCTGGACACGTCAAAATATAATGAAATTCGTCGCCTATTTCGTTTAACTCACATAGTGTGCATTTTCTGTTTTCTCGCGGAATATTTTGCCATCGCCCAGTCTCGATGGGAAGTCTATGATTTGTAGTACGAAATTTACAAAGCAAGAACACATTTTATCATCTAGAAGTTTGAAACAATTTTCAAATTCTAAAATATTTTTAAATAATCTATAGTTCAAAGCTTTAGGAGATTCTTCAAGAATGGAAAACCAATTTTGCTTATGTTGATCAATTAAAATTAATTTCACTGTCTGAAACAGCCACGTACATATATTTTGTACTGCTTATAAAATACTGATTGGTCCAGACATGTGATAATCCGCTATTGTCAAAAAATTTTTTCACATTATTTTACCATGTAGTATTTATATCATACTTATTTAGAGCAAATCTATACAGAATTGCTGGAAGTTTTTCTTGTTTCCCTGTCAATAATTTTGTCCAGTAATTTAAAATTCTCAGTTTTATAGAAATTTCTAGTGGCTCCATAAACCATAAAATCTGGAGTACTTTTCTTAACTTTAAGTAACATCTTACAGAATTTAAGGTGAACTGAAACACACAATAAATCCGTTAATTTCTTAGCACTGAAAATAACCCCGAACTCGGACGCTTGCTCCATGAATTATGACGTCGGGTAAAGGAAAGTAATTCACTGTCAACAATGGCGTTACGACGGTGATTTGTTTGATATTTTGGATGCTGAGGGAGAGAAAATTAATCAAACACCATTGAGAGTGCCAGACAAAAAATAGACACCCTCGGGTAAGATTTCTGGGGTCTCAGACTCGTCCGAGTACTTAAAATCTTACCCTTGGGTGTCTGAAATTTTCCTGTCTGACACTCGCCCTGGTGTTAGATTCATATATTCCTATATAGTGTTGTTCCCTCTCTCCATCTTCCAGTGGAGTTCATGGCAAAGGACAAGGAAGAGAAGTTCGAGCAACAAAGTGGCCTTCCTTATTTTTGCAAACTTCATGAGCTCTGTCATCAACTCATTTTAGCGTTTCTAATTGGTAATTCTGTCTCAATTAGATTTTGTTCATATCTCGGATTACGCTCTTCCAATGTTTTGACCCGGCACCTGATTCGGTTTTTAGGGGCTCAGACTATACAGCTACCGGTGGCGTCCAAAGTTTGTGGATAGGGGAATACCAGGTGTACGCGGGGTAGTCAGGTCACAATACGATAAACCTGACCGCGATCCAATGTAGCCAAACTGTGTGGAGAAACGCCACGCTCCATGCAGTATAAAGACTCCATGTATATTATATTTCTTGTCCCTTCCCATTTCTCCCCTATTCCAGTGGCAATCAAAACTCGTTGTACCTTCCACCTTTGTTTCTTTCTTCTCTAACTGGTATTTTTTTCATTGATTAACTCATTTTCGTCCTGATATAGCTGAAACATAGCTCACTGGACGTTAAACTCTAATTTATCAATCAATCCAATGTTTTGATTTGATCTGTACTGGAGAAACAGTTGTCAAAATGCCAATATTCAGAAATGAAATTCACAGTATCTTCGGTATTGAGTTATTTCTTAGAAACATGTACAGTATTTAATCATGATAATGGAATAATTAAACATTTCACATTTGTATGTTGAACTTGATACGAAATTAAATTAAAGATTTTTTTAGGAATTTCAGATTACGGATATGGTCACGTGAAGTAAACAAAATAGCCATATTACACCTCGGGGTATTGCACCTACTGAAATTAGCTTTAACATACATATTTTTGGGGGCTTATGCACAACAAGTAAATAGGAAACAATATCAACATCTAAAAGGCAGTAATTTTACAAAATATGAGAAAATATAACTTGACTAAATATTGTGTATGATATTGACGATTACAAAAGCATACTTTAAGGATTGGAACAATGCATTATTTTCTGCATTAAAGAGTATTCTGTTGGCACTCTTTGGGGACATTTTACATTTATATCAACGAATTAATATTTTTATAAAAACTTGGTTCCTTGTAGCTTATTGCAATTACCTAAAACAACAAGTAAGAAATGTAGGTAAAGCGTGCATTTTGATGTAATAATCTAAATCTGCATATATGGTATGGGTGTTTGAATACAAACATAAAGAACTAAGTTTGAAACTAAATTATAACAGTGAGTGAAATGGCTGACTACTAAAATTAGGCTTAGCAAAAAAAGAAACACAAATAAGATAATATCTGAATTTGAAGGATAAAAACGGGATTAAAAAGCACTACATGTCCATTTTGCATTCATACATCAACTTTATTTTATTTGTCTTTTTAATTTTTGTCTTCGCCACTCATTTCGACTCTGTTCCTGTCCTTTCCTGCCATTACCCAATTTCGTTTCCTTTCTTGTCCCAAATAGTTCATTCACCTCATTGTGAATGTGTTCAGGGTCGGCTATTAGAAAATTGTTCAGCTCGATGCACACCAAACCAATTTAATTTATCCGACGTGTTCACACGCAATTTTATTTTTCCTTTTCCCCCGAAGAAGACATAAGTCGAAATATTTGTCTTTTTATTTCCGCTTTTATCTTTTGAATTCAGATGCTTGACCAGTTTTGATGGTTAACCATTTCACTGATTGCTGTATTTTTATATTATGTAATTAACTCGCAGTTCTGATTTTGTTTCAACTTAAAGAATGCATCGTCTCAATTAGACACTTCATTTTTTGCAATTCAGTTTTGTCCTCTTCTCGAGAAAATATTGACCTTGCATCTCAGCCCTGCATGCTGTGTTTTGGAGGCGGTTAAGTAACTTACTATTTACTTGTTTTTCAGCGTTGTTTTATCTTATCAATATAAGTACTCAGAATGTTTAGATAACATTGAACTTTAGCTTGTTATTAAAGCGACGCAGCATGCCTGTGATGAATGAATGCTTAACAAACTTAAAAAAGTAATGCTATTTATAAAGGAGACGGAATAATTTTTAAAAATCATTAATTGCCCTGAGCATTTTCGCCGAGGATATATTTTTAACTCTGGAAAAGGGAAAAGCAATTATATACTTCAATTAGAAATATATCAGTTATTGTGGCAAATTTTCCTTATTTTGCTGACAGTGTGTGCATTTCTTTCATTCTTACTATTTTATTTATTTATCTAACTGATTTATTATTTATATTGTATTTATTTGATTACCTGTATTTAAAATTCCTTGTATTCTCTAATTTAGGAAGGAATAATTGAATGAATAAATGTTAAAGAAATTATGCTGGATGAGATAATCCCGTAAAACGGTCATGAAGTATATAATTATTAAATATGAAAAACTTAGCCGAAGGTTTCAAGAACCCAGTATTGCTGATGATGTTATCTTATAGAACTATTGAGGTATGGTACAAAAATATACAATTAAATGGAAGATTTTTGCTATAAGCTGCTGCATCGCTTTAATAACAAGTTAAAGTTCAATGTCATCTAAACATTTTGAGTGCTTATATTGATAAGATAAAACAACGCTGAAAAACAAGTAAGCACATTTCGTCAGTTAAAACCATTTCGTTGATTTTTTTTCAAGATTTATTTATTTTCATATCAACATAAAAAGATTTATGTTGAACTTGGTGAATATGAAACGAACTAATATTCTTTGCAATGTTGGGAAAGTTATCTCGTATTTCCATCCATGTTGTAAAATCTGCAGCTAAATGCTTTTCCCTTTTCCAGTGTTAAAAAAATGTCCAACTTCAGAATGGAATGATTTTTGCAGCTTAATGTCAAAATGGAAATGATTTGAGGTAAATAATATTTTTTTCTTAGAAATCTTAGGGGAAGAGAGCAGATGTTTTGCCCTTTCAAAATTTCATTGGCATATATGCAATTATGCCTGCACTTAGCTAATTAACTTAATTAATTAATTACGGTATCACTGTTTCCGTCATCGGTCCGAAATTATACAGGTTTTATTGAATCGCGAACTGTCCATACCTTTCAAGTGACCCGCATTTGCTAGGTCACACCAACAAAAACGTCCCTTCACCTGCCGATAAGCATGACCACCCCCCCCCCCCTGGAGGTCACCGTTTTCAACCGCAAAATAAGCGAGTTCGGAGTTTCACACTGCGCAGACGCGCGCTCTCCATTGCGGATGTATTTTTTTTAAGGTCAAAGGTTACGGAAGCAAAATATTGCGTTGTCTGCATATGGAAACGTTGGTACAGAAACGTGTTTGGGTCGATAAATTGTGAATTTTTCATTTACAATAATAAAAGGGTGATGACAGACGATTAAAATATATGTCTACACCTTGAGACATTCGACGGCAACCTTGTAGGGACCGTGGTTGATGCAAAAACCAAACGGCGAAAAGGGGGACCCAACGATATACCTTGGCTTAAAATAATCAAAACAATAAGCGCAATAACAGAGAGTTGTCTTACGGAACAGGCATGAAGCCACTACATCAAAGGATGCAAAAATACCAAAGCGGTATACGCAAGTTTACTTATATACTTGATGTAGTTAACTGGGCTAACTGTCTGTGGCCGCCGTGACAGCAGATGATATATTCACCCGGGCATCACCAGTTATGTGGCAGGACACATAGAATATTTTGTTGGGTTGTGTCTGTCATATACTCGAGGCATGGCACACTATAGGAAAAAGAAGGGAAACGGGGAATGTGTCAAAAAAATAATAACTGAATACCGAAGTTACTGTGAATTTATTTTCTGCATATGCGCATTTCGACAACTTATGTTTCTTCGGTGCAGATAAAATCTAAACGTTTGGAAGACCATAAAATCAAAAATGTTAAAAAAAACTGATAGAGAACAAATACCCAATATGATCTAAATGTAAGGCCAAAATCAGCTAAGGACAGAGCTATGCATGAGGGAGATGCTCCTTAGTTTTCATCAAAATTTACCAAAATTTTTGATATTGCAAGGTTCGAAATAAAATCTGCTTTCGGATCAGCACCTAAGTACTGACTACTGGGCTGGTGAATACCCTCAGGGACTAACAGTCAACCAGCAGAGGCATCGGCCAAGTGGTAACAAATAACTAAATACCGAAGTTACTGTGTATTTATTTGACTTTTGACTTGAATTTATTATTAAACTTGACACAACAACCCGGGACAACAACACATTTCTAAATGCTACAAATGGGCTGGACAGTGGCGGATTTAGGGGCCGGGTGGGCCTGGGCGGATCAACTGAAATTGGCAGCTACAATCCTTGTATACAAGGATTGTCCACAATCCTTATACAAAAGGATTGTATTTTTTTCAAGATTTTTGGAAAATAGTATTTTTTGATTGTTGACTATATGAAAAAGATATAGTATTTTTCTATGAAATATACATTTTTGAAATGTTTATTTGTGTTTCTGTTAATTTTTTAATAATATG
>MJUU01041951.1:18133-42550 GCA_002080025.1 Modiolus philippinarum | reverse complement strand
GGGCTGGTGAATACCCTCAGGGACTAACAGTCAACCAGCAGAGGCATCGGCCAAGTGGTAACAAATAACTAAATACCGAAGTTACTGTGTATTTATTTGACTTTTGACTTTTGTGTTTCTGTTAATTTTTTAATAATATGGCTTCATTTGAACACTTGCCTGATTATGACAGCTTGTTTGCTTAAGAGTAATGTTGTTGTAAAGGATTATGGATTAGAACTGCACTGTGTGATTTACATATTTAATTAAACAAACTCACAAGAAGTTCTTGAAATATAGTTCTTAAAATTAAATGCACAAAGTACAATTGCAATAATAAACACGAATGCTTTGAAATGGTTTTTTTTTTAATAAATATTAAATTATAGCTTACATATTTGTTAAACACAAACGTTTCAAGAGAATGAATGAATCATTACAGCAGCCCTTTTCAGGGCTACCAAAATATTCCAAAAAGAATGAAGTTGTTGTTGCAAACTGTTGAGCGAAATAAATACGGCTATCTTCATTTGCAATTTATCCTTCTGGATATACCCTTCCACTCTTTTTCATATAAATAATCATTATTTAATTTCAATAACTATTTCAATATTTCTATTTTAACACTATATATGTAATCATTGTATTCTTTTCCAAGTTTGTTTGATATTGCTGTGGCTGAGCCTTATTTAATTTTTGTTGTCCATGTCTCCAATTTGAATTTCTTTGCTTCAAAGATTGTCAAATTGACAAAAATGTAGACATAATACAATTTTTATTCATTATGATATCAATTATTTCTTTAAAACATACATAACATAATTTTAAGTTTGCAACTACAATCCAGGATTGTACAATTCTTTTGTATACAAGGATTGTAGCTGCCAAGTTCAGTTGATCCGCCCGGCCCGACTTTTAGGTTGGAAAATATTTTAAAATTCCTATGGGTTTTTAAAAAAATGGGTTCCCCCCCCCTAATGGAAAAGTTTGGGTTGGAGGCGGAAAATTTTGGGTTGGCCTCCACCTTAAGAGAAAGTCTGGATCCACCACTGCTGGATGTTGCCAAATCTGTCCAAAATATGTCAGTCTTAAAAATTTAGATTAAAAACTTCTTAAAAATTCCATATACCACGCATATTTTATATTTGTGTTGGTTATTTTTTTCTGAAAATGATAGAATCCAAATTAATAAATGCATAATTAAAGAAGGAATTGCACTTATAATGGTTTATATACAGCGAATCCGATTGCAAACACTGTAATATTATGCAAAAAAAACACAAATCTCAGTATACCTCATCCAAAAAATAGCAAACATATTTACCCCAACCAAAAAAAAATTAAAAGTATTTATTGGAGTCAAAATATGGCCCACAATTTGAAACCACACATCTAAGATCCCTAATCAACAATCGAAACCCATGTACAGATGAAATTCAAAGAACCTTACCACATTTAGGTGTTATGAAATACAGACTTTTCATCTACAGGCATATCATATTTGCCAATATCTCTCAAGAGTTACAATTTACTTCATGGTCTCACTCCTACCCAGATACAAAATAACCAAGATACATGTATTTGTAGACTGTATTTGTCTTTTCAAAAAAGGATATTGACAACAATAAACAATCCTTCAAAATTTAAGTTTTTCAAAACAGCAATACTAAATAAATAACAATTCTGGCACAAAACTGATGAAGTCTAAATTGTTCTCAGGTATTTGATAAAAGTGACTAAGGTTGCATAATTATATCTGCCCCTTATCTAATTATTTTACGAAAGGATATGGAGTAAATGAACATGAGACCATAACACATATGTTAACTCAAACTGCATTAATTTTATAGCCATATAGCCATTTCGGAAATTTATTCCTCATCAGCAGCACTAGAACCCAAACAAAGGAAATCCATAATTTCAAAAAATATATAAAATGCATAAAACCAAACGAAATCCGAATAATATAGCTACTAAGGACAAAACTATTATTGTATGATAGGTGATGGAGAACATGCACGTGATACCACAAAACAGATTTGAGCACATTACTGAAAATAATTTGAATTGAATGGATTTCCATTTCCATAATTTTTGCCTCATCACAAGTCTTCTTGTCACTAAATTAATGTACCTATGTCACTTAGGTCTACTTGTCACCTTTTTAGTTGACTTATTTAGCTTAAGTAAACTTGGCTGTAAATTAAGCATACTTATCACTTATTAGAGCACACTTTTCATATCTTGAGTTTCAACCTAAGATACTTTAATCCTAAAATCAGTATCTGACATATTAAGGGACAAGTATGAACAGAAATAACTTGTCAACTCTGCAATTAATTATGTACATGGGAGTTCACACTATGAGTGCCTTAGTTCTCAATGTTATCTTTTTATTTCCGTGCATTGTAGCTGTCTCACATTATGTTTTGTCTTTGTTTTTATCTGTTACCGTTTTTGCCATGTCTTTGGACTTCGATTTTTTAGTCATCGCTTCCCTTGTTCCTTCGGTATTCTACTGCCGTTGTTACCTAAAAAAAGAATATGTTGACATGAGTATATGATTCACTATTTATATNGGGGGGGGGGGGGGGGGTATCAAACAAAGCAGTAGGAATATCTGCAAATATACAAAATTATCAAAACATTATAAATTTATGTAGTGGTATAAATGTTAGGTTATCAAAATAATTTTTTTGTCAGAACTTTTCAAATATAGTTTGAATTTTGTTTGCATCAAAACCCTATATGATTTATACATTACCATGATTACTGAGATATATCTTTGGCATATCAGATATATAAAAATGATTTAAGGTGGCTCACTCAACACATTTTTGAATTTGTGTCAGATTTCGGAACTCTTCTGGTTTTGTCTAATTCAATGGCTTAAAGAATTTTGCACACAGACCCCACTTTTTATTTCATGAATATGTTCTATAGGTCAAATTAAGACACCATAAGTTTTCATAAAATTCTTGATATAACTTCATAGCTTTTAGACAAAAAATAATCCTAATGATAAATTAAGGGAAAACCCAGAGAGATCCAATTCCCGTCTTGTATCTGGGTTAAAAGCACACGGACTTATATATTTCTTATTACCATTTCATTTAGTCTACAATGCTTAGTCAATTGAAATATGTTTCAAGAAATCCTTGACATAAACAACATCAGGAGTGATCCTCCTTAATCATTATTCTGGTTTACATAATGAACTACTACACATGTGAAATTAAAAGGCACATGGTGTAAATCCAGTGTTATTTAGACTTAGTCTATGAAAGTATACCAAAACAAACTGACCAAATTTAGAATTAAACTGTATATATTTTAAACAGACATATCATTGAATAATTGAAAAATATTTGGGTGGCTCAATCAAGTTCAGTCTATTCTCCTTGAGCTCCAAGGGTAGATATTATCAGTGAACAAGTGACCCAAGCTAGACCTCTAAAGTTTAGAATAACCTTCAATCTGTGTACCAGTAGCCCAGCACTAAAATATCCCAAACTTTTGGTTGTCGCAGTAGTTTTAGGGTTTACAGAATAATAGGTTGAGGTTTCTGAACTTTTTATAATATCAAGGCCTAACTCGCTCCATCTGATCAGCCATATGTGACATATGTTGTTTTTCTTCTTTTAATTTTGCAAATCTAGCATTATTTCAAAACTTGGATATTTTCTCCACAGATTTTATTTTGATGTAGTTAAAAATAAATGATTATAGATGTTTAATCAATTTATTATGAAATTTCATATTTCCTTTGCAACTCTTCATCATCCATCGTCCGTGTGAGACCTACAAAGGTAATCAAGGACGTTAAACACCTCCCAGTCAGTTTATCATCCTTATCACAATAATTGAAGAAATTTCTCCTTATCAAACCACTGTTTTGAAAGGTGAAGTAGTGAGCTAACACCAGAGGATACCGAGCAGTAATAAAACAAAGAGCAAGACAGTACAACATAAGTCTCAGTGTCTAATGTTCTGTACCATCCGATACTCAGGAACTCAGCAGGAAGAAAAAACCGACACAGACAATGAATAAACATCATATTAAATCTTTTAACGCTACAGATGGGTGATTTACCATAAAAATGTTGAGAGTGATAAAGATAAACATACACCAAGCAGTGAGCATCAGTAAAAAATCGGTCAGCACAATCTTCAAGAAAGTAATTGTTTTGTTTTTAGTCAAAGTTTTCAAACTTACAATTGATTCTCTTGACCGGGCAACCTATCCACATCAGGGATGTTGGATAAATAGGCCGAGACAGTTCAGTCATTACTTTTTATATTGACCTTTTTGTACAATAAATTCCTATGGCTGTACATGTGAGATATGGTTAATTGTTGAGACAAAATCATGTACTAGATGTAGGTGACATTTTCATGATATGCATGTGTGTCATATCTTTTTTATCAGCATTTCGGATTATATATACTATGAAGATAATGTTATGTCAAGGATGAAGGTCTAAAAAATATATAAAAGTTGATGAACGAGAAGTAAGAATTTGGCTTGCATGCACGAAACATAGTGAAATAAGGGCATTAATCAATCACGGAACCCCTGAAAATAAAAAATCACAATACACGAAAATAATCCTTTACCACCTATAAAAAATATATACACTGTCAGTCACAAAGCACAGTGCACGATGGACCAATTCAGAAATTGTGCGGCATTCTGGAATTGTGATTGTTCACGACGTCGCTGATTGGTCAAGACATATTTCGCGAGTACGGAATTTCTGAATTGGTCCGTTATGTACGTTAATGTCAGAAGGTGAGTAAGGGAGCCATTCGAAACCCTCATCCACGGGTTTCTACTAGTTAAATACTAAACGGGAAAACAGAACTCTTCAAATTCTTGATTAGCTTAACAGTGGTAGGGTTTTACAAGAAGTGCATGTGACAAAATTTTGTTAGAATGATCATGAGTAAATTGAATTCTTGGTTCCGTATAACAAAAAGCCACTGCACAAACCGCAAGCTCTTCGGACTGCAGTGCAGTTACGAATTAAGTATGAAGATACACTTCCTTTGCTGGGTATATTGCTGCGAAGAAGGAGCATCAGTTCGAACTGTAAGTTAACATCATCACGTAGAACGTATAGCCTAGATTTTAAATGTTAGTGTTTATCATTGCATAGAAAAGGTTACATTAATGAGCAGAATTGAGTGAATATCAGTTGTCTCTTTAATTTAAAGTTAACTTTGGAAGATCGGGAAGATCGGTTAAAAACAAAATTGACGAATTTGTCACATTTCAACAACAAAAAATATATTCGTTCCCCTCACTTATTAATGGAATGGGCCATCGTAAAATAGGAAAATAATGGATAACAATCGATTTTAAGTAATAGTAAATAGAAAAAAAAGAAGGGAAATGGGGAATGTGTCAAAGAGACAACGACCCAAAGGGGAGTTTTAACAACTCAAAGCCACCATAAGATCTTCAATGAACAGTAAGAAAACCCCACACCCAACAGCAGGTCGGAGTCGTCCCCTGAATAATGAGTAATCAAGTTCAGCGAAATAAACATCATCCTAGACTCCTATAGACATAAAGTAAACTAACTAGAAAAAAGACAAGGCACACAAAGGCTTAATAAATGTGCTGACTTAGGACAGGCGCAGTGTAAATAACTGAATTAAAATTCCTCGTAGAGAGAGCGTGCATGATTGATATGCCTTTGCGTGAATCACATAGGAATTTTCATCACCCCTTTTCTTACCAAGCACTTTAATTCAATTTATTACTCTGAAAAATAATACTTTATCTGACTTGAAGACCGCCACAAAAAGAATATACAAAAAATTATGTCTTAAAAATAAATGCTTAATTCCAGCCATTTGAATAAAATCTTCCATTCTACATGTAAATTTTATGAGGCTAAATACAGTAATTGGCTGAATTTTATGCCCGCCCCCGATCGAGGATCGGGGGCATATCGTTTTTGTCCTGTCTGTCTGTCTGTATGTCTGTGTGTCTGTCTGTGGTCCGAAACTTTAACCTTGGCTATAACTTTTGAACTGTTTAAGATAGAACTTTCATACTTGGCTGGTGCATAGGTCAAGTCAAGAGAAACATAAATATGCAAAGAAATTAGGTCAGGTCAAAGTTCAAGGTCACAGAGGTAAAAAAAGGGTGAAATAGGCCATTTTCACATATTTGACTGTAGAATCCTTATTATTTATCCTATTGAGACGGGGTTTGTTTTATGTAATTGCTGATAAAATTGCTCAACTGTAATATGCAGACAGATTTGAGGTACCATTTACCGTTTTTGAGAAACAAGAGGCCCAAAAGGGGACAAATCGAAAAAATGATTTTTTTAAATTTTTTGTCCGATCTTGGTGCATTATATTTTTTGCAGGGTTTCTTATAGCATGTTTAAACAGATACATTTAACAATTAAAACCATTTCGAAAAACAATAAGCCCTAAGGGGCTTCATCTGTTTCCGAATAAAGAGGATTAATTGTTATACCCCGCCACACGTAGTGGCGTGGTATTATGTGATACCCTTAGTCGTGTGTCCGTCCGTCCGTCCCCCGAAGGTTTCCGACTGATAACTTTTGAACTGAATAACATACAGTCTTCAAACTTGGTATGTAGCTTGTTCACCACAAGACTCGGGTCGAGTTCGAATATGGGTTCAGAGGTCCAAGGGGTTCTGGAGTTATGCCCCTTGATACTTCGAAATGTTGTAAAACGTGGCGGGGGTATCGTGTAATCACCCATTTCTATTTTTTTATGTTAATAAACAACATTTTTACTATGTTGGATAGACTATTAATACTTGGCAAGTGTTGGGTCTTGTCAAGAGAAACATATATATGCAAAAAATTAGGTCAAAGGTCAAGGTCACAGAGGTCAGAAAGGGATAAAATTGTTTTTTTTTAATATTTTACTGTAGAATTTGGGGGCATATGTAGTGTTTCACAAACACATCTTGCTTTTTTCTGCATACGGAACCGCTTTCTTTTCTAAGTATATTGTGTCAGATATTTGTTTTATTTTATAATCACAGTTTAGACTGTATTATAAAAACTATCTGTGTCATCGATCTTTTGTCCCATTTAATACATTTTCTCATCATATACTTTGATACGATATGATTGAAATTTTACCCCTCGATAAAACCAGATGATTCCAACAAAAAGTGACGAAGCGTTCTCATATGACATCGTTATCAAATGCTTCCGCTAATTATTGCATGCCTCTTTTCGGACGCATTGTCACACGCAAGTTTATGTATTTCCGTAAAAAACGATAAACATGGCACACGATATAGTCATATCAAATAAAGTACATTAACAAAATATAAATACTGCATTTCATAAGCATGAAGATATTTTTCAGCAGAAAATTTCCTATACAGTTGAAGTATATTATAAACAACTGCCTTCAGTGGAGGGTGTTATGGTAGATTACCACACGAAGAAAATATATCACATGAAGAAAAATATCACCCGAGACAAAGTCGAGCGTGATATTTTCTCTTCATGTGATATTTTTTTTATTATACCGAATGCCTCCCTTTTACCTTATAACTGAATAAATAATACGGTTTCTCAAGAAAAAAAATAATTGTTTTTTGTCAGAATATAATATGAATTACAAAATCTGGACACACATTTTGTAAATTCTGACTCTGCTAAATAGAAGTCAAAACGGGAAAATGCTAAGATAAAAAATGAAAATAAAGTTGTTCTTAGAAACAATTAGTAAAATGCTGTGGTTTATGATTTCATGGTACTGTTTGCTGAACACGAGTTTGCACGTTTTGGATAATTGCAGAAATCACAACGTTTAGTTTAACATTTGGAAATATCAGTCCCTCCCCCTCTTCTTCAAGAGAAGGAGGGGCTGATAATTTTTATAGTTATTACTAACCCTAAGTTTTTTCTTGTGTGCCTCCGGCGATAGCAGGTTTGTTTCGTAGAGTTGCTGTAATTTGTATCTAAGGATTCTTCAGCTGTCTCTACAGACACCTCTGCAAATACCATAATGTTTGTTAGCTACAGAACTTTACATAAATTATGAAAACGAAGGACTGTCTGCTGCGGATAAAGTAAATACTAATCGGTAAATCTCGGTTGAAGAGGGGATATTTTCCGAGTTTGGCAAACTTCGTTTTCAGCATGTGATACCGGTGTTTTCGTTGCTATGCAAAAATATCACATGTTGCTAGGGAAAGCATGTGATATTTTCGTTTCCACGCAAAAATATCACATGTTGCTAGGGGGAGGCGGATCATACAAACAATACTGCAAAATACCACATTCAGGAGAACCAATGAAATGACTGGACCAGGTGAGCTACAAGCTCTTGAGAGCCTCTAGTTTTTGTACGTTTAAAGTAAAAGTATTAAAATTTATAGCATCTTAGGATATAATTTTATTGAAAAATAAATCTGACTGTAGCAAAGTACACAACACCCACTCCTTACTACACCTAGTGCAAAATTTTTTGAAATAAATAAAACCCTGTCATTTCAACAATTTCAATTTAATTTTCCAGACATATGTTTTATGTTGTTTACAAGTGCTTTGATGTTAACGACGCTATAGCACAGCGGTTAGTTATCTTAAAACATATTATTTTGACCTGGAAAACAAATTACGTACAGTCTTAAATAATAGTCATTGAAAAAAAGCGTACCCAAACGGCTAATTGAATTCACTTTAAAGCAACATATGCTTATTTCCTTGAAGTTTAAAGATGAATTATATTAATAAAAAGTTGATTTGACCTTATTCTTGTTGAACTAATTCATTAATAAATCAATGAAACAATGTTAATTATAATTAATAAAATTGGTACTTATAATTTCGAAAAGAATTTTGTATTTAACCTGGTTTTGTACCCAAAATTAATAGCAAATATTAAAATGCCAAAGAAATTTCTTACATGCCAAACCATCTGAAACCTTAAGCAGTAGTAGGTTGGAGGGTTCCCATTTCAGTTTTCTGGAATCTTCTGAAATGTACTGTATGATCACGCATTTCCGTGGATAAACACTGTTTTGGTCTTTTTTGTCGAATTCGGAGGTCGAGTTTTCCAACAGACAACAGGGATTCCTATGGGAACTGTGCGCCGCTTTTAGCTGACCATTTCCTTTGCTCATGCAAGGCCAAGTTTTTACAAGGGCTTATTCAAAGAAAACAAAAACATTTAGCCCAGTCCTTTAATTTCAGCTTCCACTCCATAGGCGATGTACTTTCTCTTTATAATCCTAAATTTTAGGATATTTACATCAGATATATCCCACTGAGCTTGAAATTAAAGAAACAACTGAAACACCTACTTCAGCTTCATACCTAGATCTTTTATTGTATATTGACGAAGATGGACGTTTGAAATCTAAGCTATATGACAAGCGTGATGATTTTAATTTCCCAATTGTGAAGTTTCCCTTTCTAAGCAGCAATATACCTACCTCTCCAGCCTATGGAGTGTACATTTCACAGTTGATTCGTTACTATCAAGCGCGTAGTTTGTAAAGTGATTTTTTGAACAGAGGAAAAACACTGTCCCAAAAGCTGCTTAGTCAGGGATTCGTTCAACCTATGTTAATTTCATCCCTCAAGAAATTCTATGGTCGTCACCATAACATCATCGAAAGATTTGACGTGTCAGTATCCCAAATGAAAGTGGACATTGTCAGCTGGATTCACGTCTTCCCGGATTTGACTACCGACTTTGACATTTTCTAGGATTGACTCACTCATGTCTCTCAGTTTTACTGGAGCTCACACTGTGAGTGCCTTTGCTTTAAATGTTGTGATTTATATTTCTGTGCTTTGTATCTGTCTAACGTCATTGTTTTGTGTCTAACGTCATTGATTTCTGTGTTCTCGTTTTGGCCATGTCTTTGGAATTCGATTTTTTGTAAATTTCACTCCTTTGTTCCTTCGGTTTTCTACTGCCGTTGTTTTATATCACCGTAAATGCAACAAATTGATAACTTTGACTACATTTAGTGAATCCTTTGGTCAACCAGCTTTAAATATTTAGCTCTCTCATGTTGTCGATATAGTAGATTTTATTTTTATTTTTTATTTTATTTTATTTTAGACGTTATTTCAGCAAAATTTATTGTCATCAAGATTTTATATTACTTAAGTTTCACGAGAAATATAAAATGTCAAAGATAAAAAATGCGTTGATACCAGCTTTATAAATTTTAAACAGTTTGACCACAGTTATATTTAGAAAATAAACAGTTTTTACAAAATTATGGCCTTAGGTGATAAAACAGTATTATTAAATTATTCAATTAGTAGAAAGTTTTCAACTTTACATTTCAGATATAGATAATACATGATATTCTTTTCAGTATCTATAGATTTTTTTATTACAAATGGGCGTTCTGAACAGATTGAAAATCATTAAGTATATTTGATGTAGTTGCACTGAAGTTCACAGAAAGTACAGTGCGGTATAAACAAAAACAAATTTAACGCGTACCGATTTTTTTTCAATTAAATGCAAAAATTTCTTCAATATTACGTAAGACCATCTAAGTTGCATTCAAAATGTAAACATGGTGTGCATCGTTTGCAATAAAACAATAATAATTCACCATGTCCTGTATTTTAATGTTGTATTATCTCACCTAGATCAGGGCTGTTAAATTTAATGATAAAAAAAATGTTAACATACTTAAGTGAACTTCAACACAATTTAACATGTATAATGCAGATCATATATTTCACGAAAGGATATGGAGTAGAGGAACATAAGACCATGACACATATGTTAAGGCCTACTGCAATAATTTTAATGAGATGTATGGCCATTTCGGAAATTAATTCCTCATCAGCAGCACTAGAACCCAAACACAGGAAATCCATAATTTAAAAACGTTTAAAATGCATAAAACCAAACGAAATCCGAATTAAACGTAGTATAAATTATAGCTAAGGACAAAACTACGATGGAGGGAGTTAATCCCTAGGTTTTAGAATTTACATAAATTTAGATAAAAGTAATTGAACAAAGTGTACACATGAGATATTATCTCATGTACAAGTACACCATATCTAAGAAAAATAACGAGCATACATCTCTAACACGGGGAATTGTTCTAACAACTCCACACTGCATTAAAAAACAAACTCCTGTATATAATATTTCACGAAAGGATATGGAGTAAATGAACATTAGACCATATCACATACAACAAATGCATGTTAACTTCAACTGCAATAATTTTAATGAGCTGTATGGCCATTTCGGAAATTAATTCCTCATCAGCAGCACTAAAACCCAAACATAGGAATTCCATAATTTTGAAAAATGTAGGAGGGAGTTAAATCTTAGGTTTTAGAATTTACATAAATTTAGATAAAAGTAATTGAACAAAGTGTACATATGAGATATTATCGGAAATTAATTCCTCATCAGCAACACTAGAACCCAAACATAGGAAATCCAAAATTTTTCTCGATTATTTCGATATATCTAGTCTTTATGTTATGGATTATTTCATAATAATAACGTGATTATCATAAACAAATATTATTTTGAGTAAAAACGGTAATGAATTTTCATTTTCAAAGAATCATGCTTTTTATGTGTAACTGAGCCTTTTACTATTATTACTTGTTTTTTGATATCATTGAAGTTTATTTACTCAAACAAAGAGTATCAGAATATATCTTTCTCAAAATTCCTAAAATAATGATGGTTGAAAGACGTCATGTAGTATGTTGCATTTGTCATTGTGGGTGACTCCTTAAAGGGTCGTTTCTAGAATTTTTACGGTCGACATCACCATCTTGTGGACCGCTATGGGATATCTGTTTCTGAGTTGACAACAGATCGTCCCCTTTAAAAGCTTAATTGTTGTTGTCTCTATCGGATTTGAAATGTTCAACACGGCTTGTGTCTTATAAGAAAAACTGGAGATGCTTACTCTACCGGTGTACCTGATCTTACCAATAGTTTTTATTGTGGCCGTATTGTTCATCTTTGTGTGTGCGTGTCTGCATTTTTCTTTTCTGTGCCGTACTCATGTTGTGTCTCTGTTACTTTGTTTTTTTTCTGATTTTGCCATTGTACTTTGATTGACGGTTCGGTGTTCACTTACTTTGCAGCCATTACACGGCTTCACTGCAAAGATTCTGATTTGTAGAAAACGGTATGCACAAGTTACAGGGCTATGGGTAGAATATTCAGATTACACAGTATAGTTGTGTCCTTGTTTTGTATATTCACGACATTGTTTTGTAAAATGGGATTCGAGCAAAAATTTTGCCCAGTTTAAAATATAATGAGTGGCTATATATTCCATATTTGCGTCGGGATTCATTTTGAAATTTATTGATCATTTAAAATATCTATAATATGGTATATCAAGTGTACAGAGATAACCAAGAACACGCAGAGTTCAAGATCATCTATAAATATTATTCATAGCATTTTTTTTTTGGGGGGGGGGGTGCCACCGGTGTACACTGAATCAGTAAAATGACAAGACAGAAGAAAAAGAGTAAAATATTTGAGTGTTCCTTAAAGAGTTACTATAACACTGGAATTCTGCAATTTTTTTTGCTTGATAAAAACCCGACTGATATTATTCTAACTGCCCAAATCGTCTTTTTTTCTGGTGTTTTTCAGCTTAACTTTGATTTATTGACATCATCTATTAAATTGTCTAGCTGGTACCATCACGTAAGTGCCATCTAGACAATAAACAATTTTTTTATAATCAGCTTCTAAATTCAGTATCAATGAACATTTTGAACTACATGATTTTACAATTATATACTGTTAAAAATCAAAAAACAATTTATTGGTAAATCGGACAATGATGAAAGTTGGTGAAAAATGCTTACTTTTTCCGAGTAAATGATATAATTAACCTGTTTTAAATCATTCAGGACTTGAAAATACACGTATCTTCGTTAAATGGCCTATCATTAAAACATTTTTATAACCGAAACCAATCCTCAATTTTTACACCGCATCATCCGGTTTTCCAGGAAACACATTTACCTTTTGTAAGTTGAAAGTTTTATGTTTTATTAGTAATTACTTTATACTTGTTTTTCAGCGTTGTCTTATCTTATCACATTAGTTATAAAAGAAGCTGTTAACTGTTTGCCATTACCACTCCACATTTTCAATGTTACTTTCCTCTTTATTTCAAATCTTTGAACATAATGCCAACTAGAATGTCAGTTGTTCCAAGAACAATTGATAGGTATTTTCCAAAGTTGCGTCATTATGTTCTCGTTATTGATTGTCCTAACAAACTGGCTTATTCTTTTTTTTTATTATTAACCTCATTCAAAGGTCAAGTCCTACTTAATACTTTTTTAATGGAAAGTCCTCTTTATCTGCAAAGAAAGCTATTAATATAACACCTACATCATTCACAAAAAATGTGTTTTGGTCTATCAACCCATAACAGTTGGTCTTATTATTTTGGACCCAAAGTAAGAAATGAAAAGAGATACACGTTTTCTTTGTCACATTTAATTAGCTATCTGTAACAGCTTTAGAGCTGCTTACAATTTCTAAGACAATTCTGTTTCTGAAAACAGATTGGATTCACAGGGTCAGTCTTATCAAAACCTAACAAGGCTGATAAATGGTACCAAGTATCAAAAGAAATTAATATTTAAATTCTCTTTTTTTTTTGCGGTCGTATAATGGTATGGCGTTGGTGTCGGCGTTTTTGGGCAGCATTGGATCTAGTAGACGGATTATTATCAAATTTTAGTATGATGTTTCTTGGCACATGCGTAAACTAAGATTTCGATTATAGATTTTTGGCCCCGCCCGTTTTACAATAAAGGGACAAAAAAGGGAGAAAAATTGTTTTTTTTACGTAATCGACCCTAGAATCTTTAACGTAGTATGTACAGTTCTCGAGATAAATTTGGGCTAATCTAAAAAAAAATGTTTGTATTTTTTGTCCAATTCTGATGTGGTTTCCATTGGACTCCCTATGAAAAATTAAGACACCGCTCAACTATTCAAGGTTTTTGGTAACTTGTGTCTTTTCCCAAATATGAAGGCCGAATGTAGCCAAACTGAAAATTTGCAGATTACCTAAAATTTTCATTTTTCACCGGAGTTTGATGGGGGTATTTTGGTTTTTTTTTTTTAATCTCTTGATATATGCTCACGGCAATATTCAACGTATTTGGTGTAGGGGGTCAAAGGGGCCATGATTGCATTTTTTAAATAATGTGAAATTTCATTTTTGATCAGATTTCGATTGGATTTTTTTCTTTCGACTCCTCTTGATATAAGCTTTTAGTAGTTAAACAATGGATTTGTTGTAACTCTTATAAGGGGTCAAAGTGGTCAAAAATCGTAATTTTTCTAGATATGTGGAATTTATATTTTGATAACATTTCAATGAGATTTTTTCTTTGGATTCCTCTTGTTGTAAGCTTTTGGTTGTATGACAAAAGATTTACCATAGCTCTCACCCTTTCCGCACTGTTAAGAGGCAAAGGGTTCAAAATACTTTTTTTTTGAAAATATGTAAAAAAAAAATATTGGACTATAATGGGATTGGCATCTCCGGATTCCTTTTATAGTAAGTTTTAAGATGCATACTTCGACATACCTCTATAATTTCTGATCTATATAAGGAATCAAAAGGGCTAATTTAATTTTTATTTCAATAGTTTGTGCAAATTACTGGGTCAAGCCCTTTATTATGTCCATCTAATTATTGTGTCAAGCTGTTGAGTATGTCCACACTCATTTAAATTACACGTGTTCAAATTGCAGTGGTCGACATGCTGCTTTCGTTTCATGCTGCGCTCGGCGTAGCATAGTCCTTTATTTCGTACTAAAATTACTAATTTTGCTTTGATACTGATTATGTTACATATTTAGATAAGATTGCTGAGACATTTTATTAAAATGTCATCTAATTATCTATCACCTAGGATAAACATTTCACAAAGTATATAATATAAATATAAATTTGTTAATAATTAGAATTGACAGCCAATTAAAACACATGTACATATACTTAGTAGTAACGAAAATATCAAGTAGTGTCATCATGACAAATATAATACTGCTACGTATTATATAAGAACCTCATTATAAATTCCGACCGTAGGGAGGAGTTTATAATGAGGTAATTATAAGATTTAATGTATGGTTCGACTAGTGAAAATCTCTTAACCCTGTGTCACTTATCTAAACACAAACTGTAAATTCTGTCATCACACATTGACAAATACCAGACTATCATCAGTAATTTTAACAATGCTGATAAAAATAGTATCAGGTGATTCTAATAAGATGCCATTCATTTACACAGTTTATTACAAAAACTTTAGTAAATTCTAAACGCAATCAGAATTTTTTTGCTCAATTGTTGAATATACATACTGTCTAATAATGACTTTTATTTTTCAATACAGACATGCTTCCTGTGTTAATTGTCGAAACTTCGGTATTTTTGTTAGTTATACTATTTTCTAGTACATTTGTATTTTAAGACTGTTCCAATGTTACTTTTACATATTTCTAATACAATTTCATCGGAATTATTTACTTCTTTAACAGGGTCAACTGTTTTCTACTAGCTCTCATATAATGTTTCTGAATTATGATAAAAATCCTTAATGAATTTTAAATTGATTTCACATTCAGTATTCATTTGATGTAATACAATTTTATTTGCAAGACTGTACTGTCCTATTTCTATGATGCACTTAATTTTAATCCATTATCTAAACAGTTTTGTAAATTTCAGACAGTAAATTTTATGTTATCAACACTTTGACAGAGAGGTCAGAGACAATTAACACAGGGAATTTCGTGTAAAAACAACCGCTCGGCTGTTATCAGTGACAGGTCATATCCAGAACTGATTGGATAGTCATTGCTTTTTGAATGACATAGGACACACACCATACATTAATATTACAGAATTGATAAAAATAACTTATGAATCAGACATTTCTAATTCTATTTACATATCAAAGCTAACATTGAATTTAAGAAAACTTAGAAAATGGTTCATTTGAGGATTAACACTTTATGTCCTAAATATCCATCAACACCCAAAGAATTTTTTGTCTATTACACTTCATAACTTATCTCTTACTCTTTACGAATTATTTTACAAAATCAAATTATATATATATATAGGGGTGTTTCCACAAATAACTCCCTACAAACATAACATGGTGATCCAAGACGGATAAAAACACATCTATCAACAACGATCAACCGCTCTGTCAAATTTCATCGCTGTACCTCTTTCCATTAAGCCACCGCTTTAAAAAGCAGAAAACTATCTGATTTTACAAAAACAAGAAAGGTATTTCCCCTTGGAAAATACCTTTAATTATCTCTCATCAAACAAAATAATTTTAAACGAAAATACATTTCTATAATAAACAAACGATATCAGATGCGAGCAAAAAATATGAAAAGAGTGACCTACATTGGTTCAGTCCAAACCTATTAGTTGAGTGTTCTGATGACTGTTTTAAAGTAATTTAAAACTGTTCTTAATATAAAATCACCAATACGCAACAACACCAATTGTAACTCAGTTTGCGGTTGGTGTACCATACTATACAAGATGCAGATCAAGACCCCCATTAAAGACTCATTTGAGCACCTGCAGCATCAACAGGTGTTTTGAGTTATGCTGTACACGTTATTGATATTATCCCTACACAGATTTACTAAATACGTTATGATTAGCCCTTCACTGTTTACAGCAAACTTGTTGTCTGCATCCTAGGATACTCTAAACGAATCTAGAAAATAAACTTTCTTTTTCCTATGTGTTATATTGGAACTTGAACCTGACAATCAATTGCGATAATTTTCTTTCAATCGACAAAAATGATTAAACAAGCCGTAACGTCTGAATTGCATCTTGTTGAAAAATACTGATCTTATTATAGTTTTTTTTTTGTTCTTGCCATTTGCACTGACCTATTTTCACCCCTGTATTCATGTTGTTAAGCCCAGCGCCTGAATTTTCAAGGGCTTAGGTTTCAGAGCTGCCAGGCATGTCCCAAGTTGGTGGAAAGGGAAATACCCTGTCTTTGAGTGGGAGTCCGGTCAAAACAGGGAAAGCCTGACTGCGAACACTCGTAGCCAAAATGTGGAGAAACATCATTCTCGATGTAGTATAAAGACCGCCTCTATAATTCCCATAGGAGAGCAGACGCTTTTGGTGATATATATCAGGCTAAATTCCTGAACCAAACTATTTCTCCCGTTTTCTAGTTTTAATCAAAACTCATTGCCCCTTCCAACTTTATTTCTTTCCTCTTTTACTTACATTTTGTTTTAGTTAATTAACTTTTTTTATCTTGATAAAGAGGAAATATCAGCCTAAGATGCCAAGTTGTTTAGAGCGCTGGACATGGTGCAGCGGTCTTGCTATAGATGATAATAAAACATTGGTTTAAATTCAGCCGTAGACCTCGCTGGATTTACCGATGCTAACAGGAAAAAAAATATTTTCAACACTGTTGGCATTGGGAATCATGAATTTTTCCTTTGCACCTCACCTTACCAATACATTATCAATTATATCATAAATAAGAGCTGTTTTCAACACTTTTATCTATATAGCTGAACTATTGTTCATTGAACGTAAAACTCTACTTAATTAATCAAGCAATCATGATTTTTTAGAGCGCCAAAATGTAATTGCATGATCCTGTATCGTTTTTTGAAGTTAAAAGTTATTGGTTTACTGTTGTAAGATATCTTAATAAATGTTGTTTCCATTTAAATTTATTGCAAACTTTACTAAACCTTACGTAATATTTTCTTTTTAAATTTCTATAAACTCTCCATGTAAATAAATTTCATGCTTGATAGATGCATTTAAAAAAAAAATAGATAAACTGGTTTTATGGCGCTCCAAAACCCCCCTTCCTATTTAAAAGTATCCGGCAGTAACTCAACTTGAAAGGCCGTATAGACAGTAAAAAGAAATGGTCATATAGTATTATACAATTACCACCCTAGATAGTGTGTGACCCAGCAGTTTCTCTCCCCGAGATAATTAGGTTACCCGAGAGCTTGCTCGAGGTGACCTTAATTTCGAGGGGAGAGAAACCGCTGGGTCACACACTATCTAGGGTGGTAAATGTTATATCGAATTTTCTTGTACTGGTTGACCTTCCTATGCGACCCAACGCTAACCGGTTGACCCAGCGAAATCTCAAATGTCATGTGACATGATTTGAACAAATCAGATTATAGATATTTAAATGAGTATATAATATGAAGTATTAAAAATAATCTTGAATGAGAGTTCAAACCGAAAATAATTGTAAGTAAGCACTATGGGTATTAACAATTAATTGATGGTTAAAATGAAAAAAAGTCATGAAAAACATACAAGGTGAGTTGAAAATGGAGCTGAATTGGATGATAAACAAGCCTATATATGAGTGAAATTATTTCTTTGCTACCCCAAAACTTTTAATGTATGTCTTTATGATTTTGGGATGTAATATCTGTGCTTTATTCTTTACATTACATTTTTACATACATTTTAACTACCCACCACAGACAGAGGCATGTCTTAATTCATCGTATCGAATATTCGAAGTTTTATCAATGTAACCGGATAGCATGAATCTCCTTACAAAATTGACTAATGTCAACTCCGGGGACCGAACCCGGGACCTCTAGCACTTCCGCCAGCCACCTAACCGAATGAGCTAAAGAAATATTCCGTTAGCTCAGTCGATTTTTACTGGCTATATATCTACCTACTACAACGTAGATAGGCTGTCCTGTCACACTTCCCCAACCTCGAGAGTCATCATACTTGCTTTGTATGACTCTCAGCACAATTATCATACACAAACCCAGGTTAGCTCCTTCTAACCACCGTGGGTTTTTTTTTTTTTGCTGGGCACCAAATGTAACCGGAGAGCATGAATCTCCTTACAAAATTGACTAACATCAACCCCGGGGATCGAACCCAGGACCTCTAGCACTTCAGCCAGCCACCTAACCGAATGAGGTAAAGAACTATTCCGTTAGCTCAATCGATTTTTACTGGCTATATATCTACCTACTACAACGTAGATAGGCTGTCCTGTCACTCTAATTACTACATTTGTTTTCCTTTAAGTGCATATGGATCAGGTGATTAAAGTTTGATAATTAAAAGCTAACCTGCCGATCTTCACTCGCCAAAGATAAACTTTAATCATTAATACGGTAACAATCATGCATTTTTTTAAAATAATGATGAGATATATGAAATTTCGAAAGGTATGCTCAATTGACACAAAGTGTCTTCTATTTAGACCTTTTTTGGTTATTGGTTCTCGATCAGCTTTAGTATGTTTTCGGCTAATGGACTTCCAAGTGTTTTGGTATAACGTGCACTGATAAGTTGTAGAAATGCGAATATGCAGACAATAAATTAACAGTAACTTCGGTATTTTGTTATATATGGACATTACTAGAAAGAATACACTTTACAATGACGAGGTATACAATATAGGATATAAAATGTACCGAAAGCTCGGCAGGTTTTATTATTCAAAACGCCTGACTTAATTGATTTTATTGTTTATGCGCTAGATGTCGATGTTATTGACAATGATTCAGATACAATTAATGGTTAAACGTTTACTATTTGTAACGGCTTCAAAAAGCATAAACTTTTCTAGTCATAAACAGACTTATTAAAGGATAAGGAATAAGTGCACACGAAACAAAGTCTTTACAACTACATGGGAAACAAATATTTTTATTCTTGTTGTTATTGTCGAAAAGTGCACCGAAAAATTTTTTTCTCTTGCAGAAAAAAAACATAAAAAGTGTCACAATACAGGTATTTCTTTCTTATAAAGTTTCCACTACTAAGTTATTATATTACAACAATTAAACTCAAGAGTCCAAATATAAGTTAATCCAGTACGCCTGCAAACATTCCTTATGAATGCAGTTTTTAAAGGTTCTGCAGATGTTTGAAAGGAGACCTAAGTTAATGAAATAGCTTTCTGTGGAAACTGAAAGTAACTTTAATTTCGACATTTATCTTTAAAATTATTCTTTGAACCTGTTCCATGAAGTTTTGAAGATCAAGTCGTTTACCAGGTAACACATGCATACCTTATAAATTGACAAATGTCACAGCTGTTGATATAAGTATTACTGCATTAAAAAGTGATTATAACAACGAGAATTTAATAGTATCTTTATGGAAACTAATGTTGAGTTGCTTAGTTAACCCTGCAACATATTGGATTATGAATTTTAAATCCATCAATTTTCTGAATTTGCATTCTGTATTTGTTTACAGAGGTATATCTCTAATCAACGAAAGTTTACGAAACATGACTTATTAACAGGAGATAAGTAATTTTTTGAATTTCGGATTTAAATCATTATTAAAAGTTAAAAAAGCAATTAAAGGATTGATTTTGTTTATTCGTGAACTTTCTTCTATTAGCATTCAGGAATTATGTTATTTTGACATCTTTAATTATTTAAGTAGATCAAATTAACCATTCTGAAGTACTCGTACATGTAATAGTTTTTAACATTGTTCTGTTTTGTATAGATGCTCTAGAAACAAACTTCCCAAAATATCACTACAGCTTTCTCGAAAATGAGAACCTTAAAACAAGTAAATACCACACGAGGCAGCATATTTGCATATTCTTATCAATGATAACATTTAAGGAGGTTCGCTCCTCATGTTTTGAGATTCCTGTCAGATTTTCGGAATCCTTGGGTTTTATCCATTTAAAAGCATTATATCTTTTTACCAATTGACCTCCTTATTTGTTTCCATAATTTCATTTTATACATTTTTGTGAGCATTCAGTAAAAATTTCATTGAATTCTATTTATTTTGTCACATTCACTCATGGTCAAACCTTGTTAATGTTAATCCTATGAAAAATCAGAGGAGTTCAGTTTCCCGCCAAATTTTCAATCACTTAAATCTCAAAAACGAGATCATCAACCTATCTTTTTTTTTATTTAAATTACTTCTTTTTTAATTTTCTAAGAACAAAATTTATTTGAAATTCTATTTATTTTCAAATGGAGTAGCGAACCCCCTTAAACTTGATCATTAGGGAATAAGTAGTTTAAAGAGGCCACTCTATCTCTCAGACTAGTGACAGAAAAATTTGAAGAGGCATCTACCTCTTTCAAACATCAAGTGATTGAGACATCCCTGTCCCCTTCTCTCAATTTAAACTGATCAGAAGAGATTAGGGGCACGTGAATCAGAACCTTTATAGATGAACACAAGTAATATGTTTTAAAATGGAAATAAATTGAATTTCCACTTTTAATCATCGACGTTCAAACTGTATCCTACAATTGTTCCAAAACAAAACTGCTATCATCTTTCAACAGTAATTTCTTGATGTACAAATGTATTTATTTCATATGGGCACCGAGTTTGTTTTCGAGGTATATATCGTTGAATAGATGTTCAGCATTCAATCACACCTAACTCTTAACTTTTATCTACGACGTCGCTATTTTGACGGCGGGTATTATCGGAAGAAATCCATTTTTGATGGGCCTATCCTATATTCAACTATTTATACAAGTATATTGACGATATCCTTACTATCGATTATCCGCAGCTTTTAGATTATGTAGACATTATTTAACTCCCACCATCGTAGTTTGGTCCTTAGCTATATTTGATATAACTGATTATTCGGATTTCGTTTGGTTTTATGCATTTTAACATTTTTTGAAATTATGGATTTCCTTTGTTTGGGTTCTAGTGCTGCTGATGAGGAATAAATTTCCGAAATGGCCATACAGCTCATTAAAATTGTTGCAGTTGGAGTTAACATATGTGTTATGGTCTCATGTTCATTTACTCCATATCCTTTCATAAAATATTATTTACCCACAACAACTGAAATTAAATAAAGCTAACAATGATTCTAAATACTTCCCTTTTTGGATCTAACTATCCTTTTTAACTCTGTTCAAATAAAAACTAAAATATATGATAAACGGGATGATTTTGATTTTTCACTATTACTTATTTCCCTTTTCTTGACGGCGACATTCCTCTAGCTCCATCCTACGGGGGTGTATATTTCTCAACTGGTACGATTCGCACGAGTTTGTTCTACTCTTGACGATTTTAACGAAAGTAACCTTACTATCCCAGCCAAACTTTTACAGCAGGATTACAGATTTCATAAGTTTTTGAATACATTTAAGACGTTATATAATAGATATGCACATTTGATTTCTAGATATGGCGTTACTCGTAAACAGCGTATTACTAAGGGCATTTCTAATACTCGTTTTTACGGAAATGTTGTTAAAAATGCCAGAAATTGATTAAAAGTCCAGAAAAGTGGGGGCGTAATTTACATTCTTTGCGTAATAGGGGATATCCACAAGATACCATGTTTGCATCCGTTAAATTAGCTTTAGACCTAGCGACCGGACATTTTTCAAACATAAAATTAGCGGAAACTGATTTTAACTGGGTCGATGCCTTTGCTGTTGACTGTTAGTCCCCGAGGGTATTCACCAGCCAAGTAGTCGGTACCTCGGTGCTGACCCGAAAGCCGATTCTATTTTGAACCTTGCAATATCTGAATGTTTGTAAATTTTATTGAAAACTAAGGAGTATCTCCCTCATGCAAAACGCTGTCCTTAGTCAATTTTGGATTAATATTTAGATCATGTTGGGTATTTGTTCTCTATCAGTTTTTGAACATCTTTGAGTTAATGGTCTTCCAAACGTTTACATTTTATCTGCAATGAAGAGACATAAGTTGTCGAAATGCACATATGCAGAAAATAAATTCACAGTAACATCGGTGTTAAGTTATTTGTTACCACTGGGTCGATGCCTTTTCTGGTGGACTGTTAGTCCCCGAGGGTATTCACCAGCCCAGTAGTCAGTACTTCGGTGCTGACCCGAAAGCCGTTTCTATTTTGAACCTTGTAATATCTAAATTTTTGTAAATTTTATTGAAAACAAAGGAGTATCTCCCTCATGCAAAGCTCTGTCCTTAGCTGATTTTGGCTTTACATTTAGATCATGTTGGGTATTTGTTTATCAGTTTTTGAACGTCTTTGAGTTAATGGTCTTCCAAACGTTTACATTTTATCTGCACCGATGAGACAGAAAATAAATTCACAGTAGCATAGGTATTTAGTTATTTGTTACCACTGGTTCGATGCCACTGCTGGTGGACTGTTCGTTCCCGTGGGCATTCACCATCCCAGTAGTCAGTACTTCGGTGCTGACCCGAAAGCCGATTCTATCTGGAAAATTGTAATATCTAAATTTTTGTAAATTTTGTTGAAAACTAAGGAATATCTCCCTCATGCAAAGTTCTGTCCTTAGCTGATTTTTGCTTTACATTTAGATCATGTTGGGTATTTGTTCTCTATCAGTTTTTGAATATCTTTTAGTAAATGGTCTTCCAAACGTTTACATTTTATCTGCACTGAAGAGACATAAGTTGTCGAAATGTGCATATGCAGAAAATAAATTCACAATAACATAGGTATTTAGTTATTTGTTTCACTTTGATATTCAGTTGTAACTGATGTACTTTAATGTAAATTTTGTGGAAATCCGAAAACATCGCTACAATGTATTTACGTACCTATTACCTTAACAGAGTCTTGCCAATTTAAATTTTATCCTCGTTCAAAGCTCCCGTTTTTATTTGTTGTTATATTCAAGTTATTTGTTGTGTACCTGCCTTTTGATATGTTTTGATCTTTAGTCTCTGAGTGCTCTGAAGAGACAAAAGTCGTCGAAATGTGAACTTGAACTATAATTCACTGCAATTTTGATATGTATACAGACTTGCAAAATAATATTTATTAAAAGTTAAACAGATAAGTGATTATTTTATTCGATCTCCAGGGGTTGAATACAATAATCATGTTTAATTTAAGAGCAATAACACAGTGTTGATGTAAAAAAACATTAGACAAAAATGAGGTTTATGATCACCTACAGCAAATTTAATTAAGCTTAATTCTGAATTTCATCATGGGTAGAAAAAACTTAACTTAATACAAGTACTGCTACTAAAAAGCAATAATGATTTGTTAATTTGATTGGATTTTTTTCTGGACACAACCCCCTACGAAAAAAAATTTCTGGAGATATTACAGTACTGTTATTTCTTCTAAGAAATACTTTTTATCTTTCCATTCTAATTATTTGAGTAGGTGTCTAGTTAACACTATTAAACAATTACTTATGTTAGTTCAAATATTCTTGAATATCCTATTTTTGGTTGATTAAAAAACATTAAGTTTAAACTTAAGTGACCTGAAAATAACTATCTATAGTATAAACTTTTGTCAGTCAGTGTTCGAAAATATGCCTTTTTATGTATATTTGAAATTGTCCAACCAAAATTTATACCTAGAAGTTGGTGAAACTACCAGTTTTCTTTGACTATTGCCATA
>MJUU01041951.1:0-17723 GCA_002080025.1 Modiolus philippinarum | reverse complement strand
AAATTAAATAAAGCTAACAATGATTCCAAATACTGCCCTTTTTGGATCTAACTATCATTTTTAACTCTGTTAAAATAAAAACTAAAATATATGATAAACGGGATGATTTTGTAGACATTATTTACCCACAACAACTGAAATTAAATAAAGCTAACAATGATTCCAAATACTGCCCTTTTTGGATCTAACTATCATTTTTAACTCTGTTAAAATAAAAACTAAAATATATGATAAACGGGATGATTTTGTAGACATTATTTACCCACAACAACTAAAATTAAATAAAGCTAACAATGATTCCAAATACTGCCATTTTTGGATCTAACTATCATTTTAAACTCTGTTAAAATAAAAACTAAAATATATGATAAACGGGATGATTTTGTAGACATTATTTACCCACAACAACTGAAATTAAATAAAGCTAACAATGATTCCAAATACTGCCCTTTTTGGATCTAACTATCATTTTTAACTCTGTTAAAATAAAAACTAAAATATATGATAAACGGGATGATTTTGATTTTTCACTATTACTTATTTCCCTTTTCTTGACGGCGAAATTCCTCTACCTCCATCCTACGGGGCTGTATATTTCTCAACTGGTACGATTCGCACGAGTTTGTTCTACTCTTGACGATTTTAATGAACGTAACCTTACTATCCCAGCCAAACTTTTACAGCAGGATTACAGATAAAACATTTAAGACGTTATATAATAGATATGCACATTTGATTTCTAGATATGGCGTTACTCGTGAACAGCGTATTACGAAGGGCATTTCTAATACCCGTTTTTACGGAAATGTTGTTAAAAATGCCATAAACTGATTAAAAGTCCAGAAAAGTGGGGGCGTGATTTACATTCTTTGCGTAATAGGGGATATCCACAAGATACCATGTTTGCATCCGTTAAATTAGCTTTGAGACCTAGCGACCTGAAAATTTTGCACACGTGCTGGCCTCTCACTGCTACTACCGATGTCTACTGAAATTTTTGATGATTCTTGACCAAGACCTTCGGGAAGTTTTGAGTTTGATTTTTCTTCCGTAGTGCGACATTGTTCTACCAGCAGACTAGGCTACTTGAGCAACCTTTGACCCATCTTTCAAAATTACGTATTGTCTATTTTCTCTCCTTTCAAGATTGCAGTCATGGAGTTAGTAGTCTACTTGTATTACGGGGCAGATAAAGGGGAGGTTTAGGTATCAATAAACCGGTTTAACCCTACCGCTGGCTTTGCTAGTGCCGGTACCAAGTCCGGCTGTCCCGAGTTCCTATTGTTGTCTACGTTTGTCTCTTGTCTTATTCCTGTTTTCACTGTGTAGTTCCCTGGCATATTGTGGCATGTTATTATAATTTTTAGCCATTGTAAGTGTATCCTATTATCCATTTTCTTACATACAAGTGAAATGAATATGGCCGGTGAACTTATGTAATATCTACATCATCAAAACGAACGATAATTTCATTATTTAAAACATATCATTTTTGGTTACGTTATGATAAAAATGAAATTTTAAGGAGATATTCGTATTATTTTCCTGTACGTGTTACATAGATTCTGTATGAATAGAATACAACTGCATGGTTTATTTTTTAACTGGACATTTTTCAAACATAAAATTAGCGGAAACTGATTTTAACTGGGTCGATGCCTTTGCTGGTGGACTGTTAGTCCCCGAGGGTATTCACCAGCCAAGTAGTCGGTACTTCGATGCTGACCCGAAAGCCGATTCTATTTTGAACCTTGCAATATCTGAATGTTTGTAAATTTCATTGAAAACTAAGGAGTATCTCCCTCATGCAAAACTCTGTCCTTAGTCAATTTTGGATTAATATTTAGATCATGTTGGGTATTTGTTTTCTATCAGTTTTTGAACATCTTTGAGTTAATGGTCTTCCAAACGTTAACATTTTATCTGCAATGAAGAGACATAAGTTGTCGAAATGCACATATGCAGAAAAATAAATTCACAGTAACATCAGTGTTTAGTTATTTGTTACCACTGGGTCGATGCCTTTTCTAGTGGACTGTTAGTCCCCGAGGGTTTTCACCAGCCCAGTAGTCAGTACTTCGGTGCTGACCCGAAAGCCGTTTCTATTTTGAACCTTGCAATATCTAAATTTTTGTAAATTTTATTGAAAACAAAGGAGTATCTCCCACATGCAAAGCTCTGTCCTTAGCTGATTTTGGCTTTACATTTAGATCATGTTAGGTATTTGTTTATCAGTTTTTGAACGTCTTTGAGTTAATGGTCTTCCATCAGTTTACATTTTATCTGTACTGATGAGACATAATTTGTCGAAATGCGCATATGCAGAAAATAAATTCACAGTAGCATAGGTACTTAGTTATTTGTTACCACTGGTTCGATGCCACTGCTGGTGGACTGTTAGTCCCCGAGGGTATTCACCAACCCAGTAGTCAGTACTTCGGTGCTGACCCGAAAGCCGATTCTATCTGGAAACTTGTAATATCTAAATTTTTGTAAATTTTGTTGAAAACTAAGGAGTATCTCCCTCATGCAAAGTTCTGTCCTTTGCTGATTTTTGCTTTACATTTAGATCATCTTGGGTATTTGTTCTCTATCAGTTTTTGAACATCTTTTAGTTAATGGTCTTCCAAACGTTTACATTTTATCTGCACTGAAGAGACATAAGTTGTCGAAATGTGCATATGCAGAAAATAAATGCACAGTAACATAGGTATTTAGTTATTAGTTTCACTTTGATATTCAGCTGTAACTGATGTACTTTCATGTAAATTTTGTGAAAATCCGAAAACATTGCTACAATGTATTTACGTACCTATTACCTTAACAGAGTCTTGCCAATTTAAATTTTATCCTCGTTCAAAGCTCCCATTTTGATTTATTGCTATTTTCAAGTTATTTGTTGTGTACCTGCCTTTTGATATGTTTTGATCTTTAGTCTCTGAGTGCTCTGAAGAGACAAAAGTCGTCGAAATGGGAACTTGAACTATAATTCACTGCAATTTTGATATGTATACAGACTTGCAAAATAATATTTATTAAAAGTTAAACAGATAAGTGATTATTTTATTCGATCTCCAGGGGTTGAATACAATAATCATGTTCAATTTAAGAGCAATAACAAGTGTTGATGTAAAAAACATTAGACAAAAATGAGGTTTATGATCACGTATAGCAAATTTAATTAAGCTTAATTCTGAATTTCATCTTGGGGTAGAAAAAACTGAATTTAATACAAGTACTGTTACTAAAAGCAATTATGATTTGTTGATTTGATTGGATTTTTTTCCGGACACAACCCCTTCCGAAAAAAAATTTCTGGAGATATTACAGTACTGTTATTTCTTCTAAGAAACACTTTTTATCTTTCCATTCTAATTCTAGTTAACACTATTAAACAATTACCTATGTTAGTTCAAATATTCTTGAATATCCTATTGGTGGTTGATTAAAAAACATTAAGTTTAAACTTAAGTGACNCAACCAAAATTTATACCTAGAAGTTGGTGAAACTACCAGCTTTCTTTGACTATTGCCATAGTGACAATCGCCAACTCTTTTTGTTGGTTGTGTCTGAAGTACACAGCTAAACTTGAAAACAGATTCTTTGATTTTTCTTTTGATACAGCTAGCAGTTTATGTTGTCTTGTCTGCACTGTAAACTGATCACTTGGTGACAAGGAATACATTTCCCTTTCTGTTCAGAAGATCGGAAATTCTGAGGGTCGTCCAAAATCTGAATATTAATTGAATTGCGGACCTTTTGTTCTGGCTTGAAACTGGTATTGGTTGTTGGTAATGTAACTGCAAGACAACCTTATAAACCGGTTTAATGATTTTCAAGAAAGTAAATATCTCATGATTAGACTATACTGTAGTGTTTATGTTACTAAGTTTGATGTTATCTTTCTTTTATTGAATGACCCGATTTTTGAATGTGCTGATCTACCATAGGTTCAAATCACTGAAGCTAGTCTCTGATACATTGATACGGGGGCTCAAGGCTGGTTATTGCTGTATCGCATTCCACTGTGGATTTGATGAAGATGTTAATCCTGTTTGACATGCTACTGTGTGTACTTGCGTTGAAGATGACAATGTTTCAGTCTGGCATAAATCTGCGTTAATATGTGGTTTGATGAAAACATTTCTTCAATCTGGCATTTAACTGTAGTTGTTGAAGGAGTTGGTTTTGTCTTGCACTCAGCAGAATTTCTCTGGCAGGGGAAAGCAGCAATCTTTCTCTGAATATGCTCTGTAATATTGCTGATTGGTCTTAAATGTTGAGTGTTGTAGTGACTTTTGATGGAGAAAATTGCGCCATGGCTATGTGTTTTGCAGGGGTCTTAGCTGTGGTAGTGAGCTTGGACGCAGTTATTGCCTGAGTTGTGGAAGTGATCTTTGATGCTGAAAGTCTGAATCTTGTCCGTTCCTTATATATTTTCCCAAACATAAATAATGCTAAAGCTTAGAATTACTGTGTAGAAAAGAGCTTTTGACGCCTTGTGGCTTCTTCAAAAAAGCAAAACAAAATTGATGAATTTTAATCAATATAACCTTGTCATTTCAACAGTTTAATAAAATTTTTAGACATCAATTTTTCGTTGTTTCATGTGATTTGACTTCGTCGACGCTATGGAGCAGTGGTTAGTACCCGAATACAAAATATGTATAAGCTTACACAAATGGCTAATTGTATTAATTTAGAATTTAAAAAAAAATCTTTGAAACGTTATGATAAATAATATTTTTCAGGTTTGTTTGTTCTCATATGTTGACCTGATTCATTAATCAACATAAACAATACTTTGTACCCCTAATTCATACCAATAACAATTAATGGTTCACGTACATCGACACATACTTCGGTTTATGGATTACCAAATATTTTTATTTCATCCCAATCTGCACTGAAGTACAATGGCCGAGGTGAGCCGTACAGAAATTTATTTTTCGAAGCGGTAGTAAATTTTTTTTAAAAATTTGTACAAATGAACAAAATGGCAAATGTAAAAAAAGTGGAATTTTGTTTATGTATATTTTCTTAATTTTGTACATGTACAAATGACCAAAATGGCAAATGTAATAAAAAAGTAGAATTTTGTTTAAATATTCTTTTTTAAGTTTGTACATGTACAAATGTACAAAATGACAAATTTAATTCTCACTTACAGTAAAAGATAGGGTATTAAAATTCTTGTTGTTTTGCTGGGAACCGGATCATACTGACGACAAATTTTAGAGGCTCCTAAGGGGTTGGGTTAATGAAAAAATGCAGAGAAAATGTAAACAGAAACACGAGTTTGCTGCTTTTATGGAAAATCGAAGTTATTTTGTACGTTCCATGCTTTTTACGTTCTAATGTACCAGAAATAATGAAGATGTTTGACGATGTACCCCCTTAACCAACAAGGAGATAAATAACCGTTACTCTCCTCATTTCACTGACCGTGATACTGCCTCGTTTCCTCGTTGTTCTAAAAGATCGGCAATAGATCAAACCGGATGGCTGAAGATGGATTGGGTAAAATCCGAAATATGGGGAATTTTATATAAAAAATTATTTTAACAAAAATAACAAAAATCATCAAAATGGAACAATTAATATTCATGTTTGTGAGGTCATTATTACAAACACTCGAGCCAACTCTCATTCATTATAAATATGATGAAAGTTAATCTATACCATATTCGATGATTAAAATATGTGCAGGTTGGAAAATTTGTATTTTCAAATATTCAGAGAATTAACAAATCTAAACAGGGTGTTCAATATCAGTATATTAAGCTTAGTTAACAATCAGGCAGTTTAATTTGTCAATGTACATGTGTCAGTGAAGTGAAAAGACACATTTTCCGAATACAGTGTAAATCATCTTTCGTGTGTCGTCCATATCATACAACTTGCAATAACAATAGGTTTCTGCATTGTATACATCATGTTAAAAGAACAAACTGGCAGTTTTCCTGGTTTTCCCTTGTTTTTCTTCACTTTTTTAACCTAATCAAACTATTCTGGGTTGAAATGGAACTTTTTTCCTTTCCGGGGTAAGAGATAATATTATGTTTGTGAATGTGTGTCATTGTAGACGTTTCTTTTTAAGTCTCCAAAACGAAGTTTGGGAGACTTATTGTTTTTGTTGCGTTTCTTATTAAGTCGCACAAACAAAGTTTGGCGACCTCTTGTGTTTGCACCGTTTCTTATTATTAAGTCTCCCAAACGAAGTTTGGGAGACTTATTGTTTTTGTTCTCGTCGCAATGAACTTGTCCGAACCAGATCTCAAAGACCATAAGACCTAAAGCTTTCAAATTTTGTAGGATATTAGCCCCATGTATTTAAATGTGCAATCAACAAATATTTTTTGAAAGAGGGTCATTTAAGGGTACACTTGGGGGCTCAAAAAGGGGTGGGGTCGTCCTATGTTAAGTCTATGGGAAATTGAAATTTTGTAACTCAAAAACTGTTTACACTAGCTGCTTCAAAATTCATAGGAAGGTTGTATGTGATGTCAGCTAACGTCTAACAGCATTTCTTATTTGAAAATTAGTACGATTGCCATAGAAACCTTAACAAAAAATTGAAATTTTGAGAAAATAGTATTTTTTGTTGATAATTGTATTTCTATTACAGCTATATGTATTAGTAAAGTTGTAAGGGGAACCCCTGCTCAATTTTTTTTTGAAAATGGGTTTCATAATGCCCAGGAATCCTTGTGGAGACTTTGTGTTTCGCTTTGCAACACAGTTATAACTTGTTACCTTTATTTTTATAATTATATGATGAAATTACCTTGTATACTAGAATTCTATAAGTGTGCAATGTGCTATTTAGGAATACCATTCACTACTAGTATATAATCGTTGATATCACTATATTTTCGACATTTTTTTGCCTAATCATTCAATTAAATAAGACGCAACTTGCAACTGTACACATAAGCATCAGCTTTTTGAAGAAAGAAAGTGAATTCATGTAGAGTGAATGATTTCCGTTTTATAAGAAATACTTAATATTTGTTTTTCATCTCTTTCTGGTTTTTTGAAATTGCTGTTAAAAGGACTGTTAACTGCACATTTAAATATTCAACTTCAGTGATTTTCTCCTCGGTATTTCAAGCACTGTAACATTACCATTTACCTGCCAACAAATAAATAATATTCAGAAAATAGTAAATAAATCTTAATAAACGTACGGGGAAACGTATCCACCAAAACTACTGAGAAACAAACCAATAAATATGGGACTCTCTAGTGTTTTGGGTTACGAGGGAGGCATATCTGGTTAAAGACAGCATTCAGGTCGTGTTTACGTATTCGCTCGGTATAGGGTGTCTGTATTGTTTTACTTATTGACCTATTCAGATTTTATCACTTAAAAACACAAGTTTGGACAAAATAATCGTTAAAGTAAAACCAGAAGACGGAAGACCAAAGACGCTACACAACCATAAAACGCAAATTAGTATGCCTGTGGAAAACTTCATGTCATAGACCCTGACGAAACAGGAAACGATTCGTTCAGGACCTTCACTATATTTTTTTTTCGTCAGCAGTTTACGATATCTTTCACATACGGTCTTTCATACAATGCTTTGTCTTGTTTTTGTTATATGACAATTATTTATGTGCAATATTTAGAGAACACTTAAGGTGCATATAGCACTCCAGCGCAACTTAAGGATGTGTTCTCCTGAGGGGTCAAAATTTTCTGCATCAAGTTTTTCACGAAACCTATATTTTTAAAATGCGAGGTCCCTGTAGAAATTATTTTTGAAGAGAAAACCATATGTCCGTGAGCATTTTTTGAGGGGTATTTATCGATTTCTACCATCAAGTGTTCTGTCAAAGATAGTAAATGGTTAAATCTAGATAATATAAAGAAATAAAACTAATAAAAACCATAGATCCGTAATGAAAGTTTTGTAAGAAAATATTGCTTTTTTTGGGTCAATTTCAAGACACCATGAGGCTTTCAACTCATTGTTGAAGGTCTCATGGTGACTTCAAGATGAAGAACAACAATAAAAGCGTTGTTCCATTGCTTATTATTTCCATGTATTTGTAGAAAATTTGTCTCATTTGCATTTACTCCATATCCCTTCATTGTCAATCGTAAAATCCGTAAAAATGAAGATTTTTCCAATTTTCCATCAACTAAACAATCAAAACTCACCATTTTTGTTTATAAATAGTTGGACAATTATACTTTTAAAACCTATTAGAAAAATCATATGAATTACAAAATACCGAGTTTACTGCATATGCACATTTCGACAACTTATGTCTCATCAGTGCAAATCAAATCAAAACATTTGGATATACATGAACCGAAAAATGTGTAAAAGCTGATAGAGAACAAATTACCAATAGGATCTTAATAGGAAAGCTAATATAAGCTCAAGAAGAGGGAGATACTCCTTAGGTTTCAACAATATTTTTTATTTAGTTATTGCAATTTTTCAAATAAAATCAGCTTTCGGGTCGGCACCGAAGTACAGGATACTGTGTTGGTGAATACCCTCGGGGACTAACAGTCCACCAGCAGTGGCTTCGGCCCAGTGGTAACTAAATACCGAGGTTACTGTAAATTTTTGTTCTGCATATGCGCATTTCGACAACTGATGTCTCATTAGGGAATATGAATATGATGTATACTTTTCTTGAAAATGATTTTTAGTACCCCTACCCCGAAATAGGCTAAATTCTGACGGATATCAATGGTCAATTTTGGTCAAAAATTGAAAAATTAATTTCTCGTAAACTACTGGTCGTAGGTACAAAATTTTTAACACCATTTGGGTGGGTCATTATTTAATATAATATAAATCATAATCTAATAATCATCGTATAAATCAATAGAAAATAGAAAATAGAAACCTCAGGAGAATACATCCTTAATTTAATAAGTTCCAATTATAATTGATAAATAAACTTTGTAATTTAATTTCAACAAAACTTTCAACAGATAAACTCGGCGTAAATTATATGTTCCCTTAATACGGGACTTTCGAGACAGGAACTCTTGTGTAATTAAATGCAGAAATGATTTTCTCAGATAAAAGTAGGCCATAATTCAAGTTCATGAAGGTTTGGTATATCACTTGGCAAATTAATACCGGTAGTTAGTTTGTGCTATGGGTACTTGCTTAAAATAATTGAGTTTTAAAATCATTGGTCATGAAAAGCATATAAGTTAATATATATATATATATATATATATATAGATAGATAAATGATGGTGAGTCAGATAATAAACAAAATATATACGAGTGTAATTGTAAATTAATGTTTTCCAATCTACCCGAAGACTTGTAATTTTATGTCTAAATAGTATTTTCGTGAAAAGTTAGAATTTTCTACTAACCACAGACAGTGTAGGCATGTCTTAGTTCATCATATCAAGCGTTCAAGGTAGTATTATTTACATGTTTTTTTAAGTGCACTGATTATGTGATTAATTAAAGTAAGGCTGCCAATATTAACTCGCAAAAGATAACATTGCATTGATACGTTTAATAAAAAGATCAGGATCTGAATGCATTTCTTAACAGTATTTAAAGTAGATATTTAAAAATGCACCATCAACATTACTAGTATTACAAACAACACTCTTAATAGATGAACATATATACAACATAGCAACATAATATATACAAATTTACTGAGTACTTGAAGTTTGACAGGTTTTATTACACCAAACGCAATGCTAAGAGATGGGATGGTTTATGCATTACATGTCGATGTTAGATGGTAAAATGATAAAACTTAAAACATAAAATCTCTGTTCAAACAACCATATGGCGATAACAATTTGTTTCAATTACTGTGTGTCAAACATTGAAATTTATAGTCCAGTCTTATCTTTTTTTCTTAACAAAAATGTGCAGATTCCTTGCAAAAACAGGTCTTTTTTCATGATAACATTATCATTTTACGCCAATTTAACCCCACAGTTTTCTTTCTAAAATAGCACACGAGGTTCTCTTAACATGGTTTCGTCCGAGTATTTGTCATTCCTCACTTGAATTTGATGACAAATTCTAAGCAAGATACTGTGTCTTTTTTATTAAATCTATTACGGCAATTGAAAACCGATTCGGAAGTATCAGGCAAAAGGGACAATTCACAGCCAAAAATGAAAGAAAAAAAATATTGTAATATAGAGACATAAATGGGGATAACGAAGCAGAAGTATATACTTCCATGGTGTTAGTAAGTCTAATCATGTATCTTCAAAACTACAAGATAAAATTTGAAAGGGGTTTCCGTCAAAGTATGACGTCTTGAGACAACGAAGTACAAACTTGTTCTGTAACGAATCAGAATCATGAATTATAATATTGTTCATTTCAAGAACCATTTTTCCCGAGATTTAAAAATTCATATTCTAAAATAAAATGAGGTTCATCCTCTACACCTGTTTTACAAAACAAACCTATTCGGTTATCGAGTTCAAAGTACATGTAACTTCGACAGAAATAAAAGCTCCTCTAAGTTCGCTTAGAACACATGTATCAAGTCTTCTCCAGAACTGATCAAAGTTTGATCTAAGTGTGGTCTAGAATCCTGACCGCTCTGATCAGTCTTTGTGATAGCCCGAATACTGACCGTTTGGATCAGAGCCATGACCGATCTGACATATTCTAGCCATGATTGCTTTGACTTAATCTAGCCATGATTGCTCTGACTTATTCTAGCCATGATTGCTCTTAGCCATGAATGCTCTCAACTGACCTGCTTTATTGTTTGACCGCCCTCATACAAGCTCTTGTCACAACGAAAACAAATATGACCATTAGTTAAACGTTTTAACACTGTCAACGCTGTACTTTTTGTTTTTTGTTGTTGTTTTTTTTTTTTGTTATGTCTTGTATATCACACTGTAATCTTTTATTTTCGTCTTCATTGTTAATGTATGTGGCACCGAATTGTCCTGGTTATTTTCCAAATAATTAATAGATTATTAAAAGCTTTTCAAACTTCTACCATGCTACTGTTTGAGGGTTAGAGAAGTTACACGTACCATGGATCTTAATTGGTTTTGTCTAAGGGTTAGCTAATGACATTAACCAATCAGCCACCAAACAGATCTTTCAACATAATATTCTAGCTGGCTGTGTGACAGGTGCCATGCGTGGAGCAGATGATGCTTGCCCTTCCGGAGCACCTGATGATACCTCAGTTTTTATAGGGATTCATACTGCCAGTGCTTTAGTTTTGTGGCGTTCTTGTTCATTTTTGTTTATTTGTTTTGTCTTTGTCATATTCTCTCAATTCGTGTTGCTGTGAATTGCCGTGATTTTGGATTCATGGTTTTAGAATTTCCCCTTTCTTCGTTCTTGCTTCGGTATTCGTTTGCCGTTGTATTTGATATGCATTGTAGTTCATGTTAAGTTATATTAAAAACAAAGTAATTATTTAAAAAATGAAAAAATAGAATGGACGTGACTTTGAATCCAAATTGACTATAACTTGCAATTTGAAATTATTTCACCAAGTGTCGGTTTTCCTAGAAACGTAGTTATCTAATAACTTGACAAATGACACAGATGTTGATATGACCACTCATTAAATAGATTATAGAAACTAGAATTGAATAACATCAACTTAGAAACTATTGCCTGGATACTAAGTTGATACTATACAATTATGGCACTTCTACGAGATCAATATGGGGTTTAACGGAGCAATAAAGTAATATTGAACGAGGGTTTACCCCGAGTTCAATATTATCTTTTGCGCTCCATTAAACCCCATATTGATCGAGTAAAGAAGTGCCATAATTGTTTTATTATATTTCATTGACATGGCTCAAGTCACTGATGACAAACAAAAGAGGCGTGGTATATCTATTGTGGGTGTAAAAGGGGTGTGGCCTGTAAACGTCAATCAAAGTAAGTGTGCAATATGATGATTTATCATGTTCAACTGTGCAATATGATGTTTTATTGAGTAGATACAATTCAATACTTTATAAATAGAAATAAAAGTACAAATATAATAAAATTACATATTGGTTTTAGGATTTTAAAGTGATCTATCTTTTTATTTTGGCTTCTGTATTCATTTGCATATGTGTAAACTGCAATCAACGATAGTTTTTGAAACCTGACGTATTAATTTGAGATAACCAATTTATTGATCTTAGTTTAAGAATTCAGTGGTTTTAGGCGATTTGAACGGAATCATATTGTCGCTTTTGGGCAATCTTTAACTGTCATCAATGACAGTTTTTGTAATATGATTCATTAACATCAGACAACCATTTTATTGATCTTAGTTTAAGAATTCAGTGGTTTAAAACGGTTTGAACGGAATCATTTGGACAATCTTTAACTTTCTCTTTTGTCGCATTTAGGATACAAAAAATAAGCCAATATGCATAATAAATTAGTGTATCTGCATGAATTACTTTATTTTGCCTGCAAAATCATTAAGTATTGATTCTACCATCGTTTCACTACTTCAGTTGTTTTGTTATTCAAGCCAATTCCACACGATATGATCTACAAACTTGTAGTTGTGGTTGAGGTTGTGCAAATTCTTTTTATTATAATTTTCTGTTGTTTATGTTGTTCTTAGTTTAAGTATTCCTGTCTTTAGCAGAGTGTGTATTCTTCTTATTCTGGTAATTCGTAGGTACTCATACCACATGTTATGTTCATATTCTTTTCTTGAATCCGTTTTTAAATTGGACTAACTGGAGCTATGCTTTAATATTTGTTACAATATAAAATTATAAACATCTACAACCGACAACTGTATATTGCAGGTTTTGAACTTCCCAAATGCTCATTATAGACAAATATTTAAAAAATTCGTTTAAGCGACCATAATCTACAAATGAAAATAGTAATGGTGCATTACATACCCGCCACGCTTCACAAAATTTCAAAGTTTAAAGATGCATAACTCCAGATCCCTGTGTACATCTGAAGCCGAAATTATACTTCGCCTGTGTTTTATGGTAAACAACTTACATACCAAATTAGAAGACAGTATGTTATTTCATTCGCAAGTTGTCAGTCGGAAACTCTAAAATTTTCAAAATTTCAAAGTTTCAAGGGGCATAACTCCAGAACCCATTGGACCCCTGAACCAAAAACCTAACTTGGTGTGAGTTTTCTGGTAAACAAGTTACATACTAAGTTTGATGATAATATATTATTTCATTCACAAGTTATCAGTCGGAAACCCTAAAATTCGCAAAGTTTCAAGGGGCATAAGTCCAGAACCCTATGAACCTCTACACCCGAAATAAAACTTGGCCTGAGTTTTGTGGTAAACAAATGACTTACAAAGTTTGAACACAATATATTATTTCATTCACAAGTTATGAGTCGGAAACCTAAAATTCACAAAATTTCAAAGTTTCAAGGGGCATAACTCCAGAACCCCTTAAACCTTTGAACCCGAAATCAAACTTAGCCTGAGTGTTTTGGTAAACAAGTTATATACCAAGTTTGAAGACCTTATGATATTTCGTTCACAAGTTACGAGTGGGAACCCCTAAACTTCACAAAATTTCAAAGTTTCAAGGGGCATAACTCCAGAATCCCTTGGACCTCTGAACCCGAAATCATACTTGGCCTGAGTTTTGTTGTAATTGTTACATACCAAGTTTGAAGACCTTGTGTTATTTTGTTCACAATAAATCAGTCGGAAACCTTCGGGGGACGGACAGATGGACAGACAGACACACGACTGAGGGTATTACATAATACCTCGCCACTACGTGTGGCGGGGTATAAAAACTGTACATTATCAAACTATTCCCCGTCGGCAGAGACAATGTAAGACATGTAAAGTTATTCAGGATGAAAACCATTTTCTTTTAAATTGTAAAATTAATGAACAGAATAGAGCAAATTTTTAGAAATTACATGTATGCATCAAAACTTCCGGAATTTTAAAAAATTTTAACCAATTTAAAAAATAAATTTAATTCTAAATCCAAACTCAACACTTTTACAGGCAGTATGTACCTTTCTGAAACAATCAGTTGAATTGATATAGGGTCCATGCCGGTTAGAGCGTCATCTTAATTACATTCTTTTATCCAATTGCCCATTGTTTGTTATATATATGTTTTGCATTGTTTTGTATTGCTTTGACCCTAAGGGGTGTAATTTTGCAATAAATATATATAAATTATAAAGAAGGGGAATAGGATCTGTAAGTCTCGTCATGTGACACCTTTGTTCCTTCGGTATTCTACTGCCGTTGTGACACCGAGATTTCACGATAAGATTGAAATTAAAAACTTCCGCCAATACATTACGTTTTTTTAATCATGACGTTGAATTTTGTGTTTGAAACGTCATACAATTTCGGGCCAAATGCAACTTCCGGTACAATTTATGTTCCCGAAAGTTGCAAAATTGAACGAGACTTACAGACCATTTTTGTTCGGCCACAGCGTGTACTTCGGGGAGGGGTCACATACTCTGTTAGTAGAGGGGGTGAAATATCTTCCCTTGGTTCGGAAGTATCAAAATTTGGTACTTCAATAGATGTTTGTGAGTCATCTAAAATGTTAAACTCTTCGGAATCGTCAAGTAAATTTCAATCTGGTAACTATTCATTAAATTCTAAGATATCTTTTCCTAGCCGTTTGGTATATTTCGACCTTTGTAGATTTCAAATGATCTATATGGACAACTAAAAAGTCAGAATCAGGCAATAGCTTTATTTTGTATAAAACATCGCTTATTTTTTTTAACATAAAAAGGACCGGCCAACCTCTTAGTTAATTTTAACCCCACTTTAGGAGGATACCATCTACACACCAAACTACTCTCGTCGAAAATATGCCGTTTTGCACCATTATCGTAATTTCATTTTTGACGATAAACAGCTCACTGGATATTCTCATATGTTACTGAAAGGGGATTTTTTATCCATTCAATATATTGGACATACCAATGGTTACCTATTTTATGGAAGGATATGGAGAAAATGAACATGAGACAATAACACATGTGTTAACTCCAACAACATAATTTTAATGAGCTGTATGACCATTTCGGAAATTAATTCCTCATCAGCAGCACTAGAACCCAAATCTTATTTTTTAAAAACTGTATTTTTTAAATCGAAAAATAGAAATCATATTTACAGGGAAAAGCAATTCCCTCAGAATAAAATCTTTCTGGAAGAGTAGCCCTATAAGCCACTAATAAGGTGGGATATGGTGATGTTAGTCATTTTTGTTTGCATTACGAAACTTGTTAACATCTGACTTATAGTACTATTCATCTTTTCTACTAGACCGTCAGATTGTGGCCTATTAGGACAAGTTCAGGTCTTTTCAATGTTGAATAATGAACAGATTTGTATAAATAGTTCATATTCGAAATCTCTACCCTGATCTACCATAGTCTGGATGTAACTGAGTTGAGATTCCATAACGACAAAAGACATCAGTAACTCATTTGTCTGCAACAGTTAGGGCAATGTGGTTAGATATGGAGAAAGATTTTGTCCACTTTGTAAAATATTCGGTCATAACAATTGAATATTCATTTTAATTTTCAGTGACTGGACAATGACCTACCAAGTCAACTGCAACTCTATCAAAAGCAGAACCAACAAAGTTTGTTCATGAAGAGGTAATAAAAGCTGAGGAAATTTGTCTCGTCCTTTTACTAGTATTGCTTTGCCACATCAACATGGGAACTGCACAAAAACAACAATAAAATGATTAAAGACAAACAAAAAGCCTAACTAGGGTAGCGGTAGGGTTTAACTGGTTTATTGGTAGCCTAACCTTCCTTTTCTCTATCTCATTTCCCAATTGTATGATAAACAAACAAATAATAAATGAAATACATTTCTATACTGTACAGGGCTTTATATTCGCGGTACGAAATTTTCGCGGTTTTCAGTGTTGGATTTATTCGCGGGGTTAAACATTCGCGGATATTCAGTTGAAATCATTACATTCGTTTATATTCCGGTTTATGATATTATATTCGCGGGTATAAATTTTCGCGCTTATTGTTATAAACGCGAATAGCGCGAAAATTAATACCCCGCGAAATATAACAACCATACAGTACGTATTCATTGCGTAAACACGAAAATAATAATTGTCTTGAAGAAGTCTTAAACAGATAAATGTAACTTTCATGATTATTTTAATAGATTTCAAACCGTTAAATACTAAAAAAGTGTGTCTAAAGAGCAATAAAACAGTGTTGATGTAAAATTAAGATAAGACAAAAAATGCGGTTAATGAACATCTAATCTTAAAATATCAGTCAAACGTAAGAGTATTGTGTCGTGCATAATGACCTTTAATCTTTAGACATATTATGGCATGCTACATGAAGCCATTTTCTATTATACTAAAAAATCAAGGAATTCCCTTTCCTAAAATGCGATAATTATGCAAGAAAACTATTGACCAGAAAAGGTAGACTAAAAAAGAAGAACCGGAAGTGAACACTAGAAAAAGAAGAAACGGAAGAGAAACACTAGAAAAAAAGAACAAGAAGAGGTACACTAGAAAAAAAAAGAACCGGAAGAGGTACACTAGAAAAAAAAGAACCAGAAGAGGTACACTAGAAAAAAAGAACCGATACTATTATTGTTTCCCCCACACACTAGACACAGCACCGATCCGTTTAAGTGCTCATATGGTAAAGGCAGAGACATTTAATAACAGATATTAGCAAGTCGATATAATCACTCGATTTATCAGGGCCATATTAAAGAAAAGGCTAAGTTTCAAAACTGCATAACACGAAATTGCAGATAGACATAGAAATGAAATTTCCAATGAGCGAAATGGCAAGGTTTTGTCTTTTAAAAAAAAGTAGTGTTGACATTCTGCACCATATAAAAACCCAAAATCACAAAAGTCCAACTGATCATTTTAATTTGATATGTAGACTTTAACGCGTCGCAAAAAAATTACTTTTAAAGATATCGAAAAAAATTATCCTAATAAGTTCTCTTTCTATGCGAAAAAAAAATCAATATTAATTGATATTCACTGTTAAGCTAAGGGTAATTTACATTAAATCTAGTAGCGCTCCGCGTTATATTTTTCTCGTCAATTAAAATTGGATTGGTCGTGCGAGAAAAATTATAAGTACATCTCAATTTCAGATATTATTTGCTTTCAGAGGTATATTTTTATTTCAATAGGTCAGGAATCCAGCCATTCCCGCTTACGTGTATTTTAGTTCCCATTTCCATCTTCAATTACACTAAAGTTCCTATCTCGAAAGTCCCGTATTTGGTCAATTGAAATCTTGAGATTAAAAAGGAATAAAAGTTCTTTCCAAGTAAGAAATAATTAAATACCGAAGTTACTCCGATTTTTGTTTCTCCGTATGCGTATTTTCAAAACTTATATTTCTTCAGTACAGAAAAGAAAACGCGAAGTAGTAATGCAGACCAAGTTATTATTGGATTTGACACACATATTCATGACAAACCCGATTATTTGATTATATGTACTTACCGACGAATTAAGCAATAAGAGTACATTATTTGAATACCCGAGGGCGTCAATCGTAGATTTGACGGTCAAAATGCAGTTTACAGGCGACGCGTAGCAGAGCCTGTAAACGGATATTTTGAACGTCAAATCAAGATTGACGCCCTCGGGTATTCAAATTATGTACTGTTATTGCGATTGTAATGCAATTAAAAACCATTAATCGATGTCATGTTCTATTTTTAACTTGTGTATTTGTAACCATACAAGGAACCA
>MJUU01041950.1:0-20922 GCA_002080025.1 Modiolus philippinarum | reverse complement strand
ATTATTTTGCAATATATCAAACTCCTTCGCAAGGATATAATGAAGTAAAATTTTCAAAACACTTAACTATTTTTTAAATTTTGAAACAGTTGGTGTAGAATTTTAATTTTCATACCTTTTTAATGCTACAATTCATGATTTTTTTTACTTGCAAATTATAAAACTCCTTCAAATGATATTATGATGTAAAATTTTCAAAACGCTATATTGTTTTTCTCATTTTTAAAGATTGAGTTCAATCCACTGTCTAAAAAATTTTGATTTTCGTAACTATTTTTCATGATTTTTTTTTATTTTGCAACATATCAAACTCCCTCGAAAGGTTATTATGAAGTAAAATTTGCAAAACACATACTGTTTATGTTATTTTTAAAGAGTTAGTTTAAACCACAGACTGAAAATGTTAATTTTCATACCTTTTTAATGCTAAAATTCATGAAGGTTTTGATTCGCGATTTATAAAACTCCTTCGATAGGATATTATGACGTTAAATTTTCAAAATACTGAATTATTTTTGTCATTTTTAAAGACTGAGTTCAATCCCATGGAACTAACATGGATTCCCATGGGAACTAACTGCACGCCGCTTTTAGCTGATCTCTTTCTTTTCTCGTGTGAGGCCAAGTTTTTACAAGGGCTAACACAGAAAAAACAAAAACATTTACCCCAGTCCTTTAATTTCAGCTTCCGCTACATAGACGATGTACTTTCTCTTAATAATACAAAATTCAAGGATTCAATATTTACACCAGATCTATCCCAATGAGCTTGAAATTAAAGAGACTACTGACACACCTACTTCAGCTTCGTACTTAGATCTGTTTATATACATTGATGAAGATGGACGTTTGAAATCTAAGCTTTATGACAAACATGATGATTTTAACTTCCCAATTATGAATTTTCCCTTTCTGAGCAGCAATATACCTACCTCTCCAGCATATGGAGTGTTCATTTCACAGTTGATTCGTTACTTTTGCGCATGTAGTTTATACAGCGATTTTTTGAATAGAGCAAAAGCACTGTCCCAAAAGTTGCTTAGTCAGGGATTTGTTCAGCCTTTGTTGCTTCCATCCCTTCGGTTTTCATACCTTTATTAATTTCATCCCTCAAGAAATTCTATGGCCGTCACCATAGCATCATTGAAAGATATGACGTGTCAGTATCCCAAATGAAAGTGGACATTTTCAGCTAGATTCACGTCTTCCGGATTTGACTACCGACTTTGATATTTTCCCGGATTGAATCACTCACAGTGTGACGGGTGCTGTTAACAGAGCAGGACATGCTTACCCTTCCGGAGCACCTGATGTCACTCTCAGTTTCACTGGAGTTCACACTGTGAGTGCCTTTGTTCTGAATGTTGTAATTTCTGTTTTATTTGCTTTGTATCTGTCTACCACTATTGTTTTCTGTGTTCTCGTTTTTGCCCTGTCTTTGGACTTTGATTTTTTTTAATTTCACCCCTTTGTTCCTTCGGTATTCTACTGCCGTTGTTTTAGAAATTTTATGGCCGTCACCATGATATCATTGACAGATATGACGTGTCTGTGTCCCAAATGAAAACGGACATTTTCAGCTAGATTTCACGTCTTCACGGATTTGACATAACCGGTTTTGACTCAACCCTGGATTGACTCACTGATAGTGTGACGGGTGCCGCTAGCGCAGCAAGACATGCTTACCCTTCCGGAGCACCTGATGTCACCCCATTTTGCATGGGAGTTCACACTATGAGTGCCTTGTTTTTTAATGTTGTCTTTTTATTTCCTTGCTTGTAGCTGTCTCACGTCCTTGTTTTGAAATTGTTTTTCTTTGTTGCCGTTTTTGCCATGTTTTCGGATTTCGATTTTTGTAGTCTTCGCTTCCCTTGAACCTTCGATATTCTACTGCCGTTGTTTCAAACTGCTGGCTAAAAATTTTATTTTCATACCTTTTTTATGCTAAATGTGGTGCTTTTTTTATTTTGTAACATAACAAACTCTTTCGAGAGGATATCATGACGTAAAATTTTCAAAACACTTTTTTTGTCATTTTAAAGAGTGAGTTTAAAACATAAACTTGAAATTTTACTTTTCATACCTCTTTTAAAATGCTAAAATCCATGAAATTTTTAACATCGCGAATTATAAAACTTCTTGGAAATGATATGATGAAGTAAAAACTCTAAAACACTGAATTGTTTTGATCATTTTTAAGACTGAGATTTTGTAATTTTAACCACGAATTAATAACCAAATACCTAAGTTACTGTGAATTTACTTTCTGCATATGCGCATTTCGACAACTTATGTCTCTTCAGTGCAGATAAAATCTAAACATTTGGAAGACCATAAACTCAAAGATATTTAAAAACTGATAGAGATCAAATAACCAATATGATCTAAATGTAAAACCAAAATCAGCTAAGGACAGAGCTTTGCATGAGGGAGATACTCCTTAGTTTTCAACAAAATTTACAGAAATTTAGGTATTGTAAGGTTTCAAAAATAATCGGCTTTCGGGTCAGTACCGAAGTACTGACTACTGGGCTGGTGAATACCCTCGGGGACTATCAGTCCACCAGCAGTGGCATCGACCCAGTGGTAACAGATAACTAAATACCGAAGTTACTGTGAATTTACTTTCTGCATATGCGCATTTCGACAACTTATGTCTCTTCAGTGCAGATAAAATCTAAACATTTGGAAGACCATAAACTAAAAGATTTTTGAAACTGATAGAGAACAAATAACCAATATGATCTAAATGTAAAACCAAAATCAGAGATAAACCAAAATAAATTATTTATTTTTCATACCTATTTTATGCCAAATTCCATTATTTTTTAAAATTTCGAAACAGAGTACTCATCAAATTATATGAAAGTAAAAATCTTTGATCTAGAGATTTGTTAAATTGGATATTTTTTAAACTAAGTCTAAAACCGCGATATTCACAACTTTTAACTGGTAATGGTGAATATATATATACAGTCGAGGTGGAATCCTCCCATGACCCGCGAATCTGATATCCATTCGCACCACAAAAGTATCACAGGCACAACTCTATTTGATTATTAACAAAATATATTTGATAAATAAAAAAATACGAAATTTGAATAAAAAAAGAGAGAATTATAAGCGATAAACAGGATAAACGATTTTGATTGGTTTAATTAAACTCTGAATACCCTTTTCCGTTTCTGATTGGACAACGGTTAAATATCAAATAGCGATTTCCGTTTCTCATTGGCTTAAACTATGAATAGAATTTTCGGCTTAAACTCCTATTTCCGATAAAGAGCGGAAACTGTGGGTTTTCGTCGGAAACCCCTAGTTTTCGTTCAATTTCGATCGGAAACTAGGGTTTTCGGCGACCGGAGACCCCTAGTTAACGTGCAGTATACCTGGTATTTCGCACGAAAAACCCCTAGGTTTCGTTCGAAATACTAGGTATTCTGCATTACCATCGCGTGTCATAAATGGGTATATTCACATCTTTCTTTTACCAAATCCTCACATTTTTGAACCGACTGACTTGAAAATCTGGAACTATGACGAACTATGACGAACATGAATTAGTCGTTTTCAACTTTTCTTATCGTAATTATAATTGTAAAACACAAATTGCTCGATCTTGACGTTGCAATGTCGTAAGGGAATTGCTGCAACGTGATCTATTATTTGATTAGCATGCATGCTTTAGATTATGAGGTGGTCTTTAGTGAGTGCAGAAATCAAAATCGACGGTCTGACCGCGCTAAGTCATTATTCACATTGATTTTGGATTTTTATTTACAATTTTAAATTATTTACCTGATTTAATATCCCAATTATCGACATCATATAATTTAAGTCATCCATCCGTTAACGGCGAAACATTTTGGATTTTCGTCTTATCTGATTAAATGGAATAAACAACTACAGTTTGGTGTTGAATACACTAATGCACTGAAAAAATACTTTAAATTGTGAAATACAAAAATATCTACAAAATTAACTGTACATCGATTGTTTGTTGAGTAGTTTATAAAGCAATGATTGTACTTAACAAGAAATATATATTAAGATATTTTACGAAAGGATATGGAATAAATGAACATGAGACCATAACACATATGTTAGCTCAATCTGAATTAGTTTTAATGAGCTGTATGGCCATTTCGGAAATTTATTCCTCACCAGCAGCTCTAAAACCCAAACAAAGGAAATCCATAATTTCAAAAAATATATAAAATGCATAAAACTAAACGAAATCCGAATAATCAGTAATATCAAATATAGCTAAGGACTAAACTACGATGGAGAGAGTTAATCCTTCGGTTTAAGAATGTTTAAGAATTTACATAAATTTAGATAATAGTAATTGAACAAAGTGTACACATGAGATATTATCTCATGTACAAGTACACCATATCTAAGAAAAATAAAGAGCATACATATCTACACTTTTTTAGAAGTAGGGGAAGACAATACATTTTTTAAGAACCACACGGATTCAAATAATGTTAGAATTTTTGATCGACAATATTTTTGTCGAATTACAACAATAGGATTCCTTTGGGAACTAATTGTGCTCCACTTTAAGCTGAATTTTTCCTTTAGTCGTACGAGGCCAAGTTTTTACAAGGGCTTACACAAAAAAAACATTTAACCTAGTCCTTTAATATCAGCTTCCACTACATAGACGATGTACTTTCTCTCAATAATCCTAAATTTAAGAAATATTTACATTAGATCTATCCCAATGAGCTTGAAAATAAAAACAAACAACTGATACACCTACTTCAGCCTCGTACCTGGATCTTTTGTTGTATATTGACGAAGATGGACGTTTGAAATCTATAAGCTATACGACAAGCGGGATGATTTTTATATTCAAAGTTTGAACTTTCCCTTTCTAAACAACAATATACCTACCTCTCTAGCCTATGGAGTTTACATTTCACATTTGATTCGTCACTGTCGAGCATGTAGTTTGTACAGTGATTTATTTAGCACAGCAAAGATATTGTCCCAAAAGCTGATTAGTCAGTGATTTGTTCAACCACTGTTAATTTCACTCAAGAAATTCTATAGCCGTTACCATAACATCATTGAAAGATAAGACGTGTCACTATTCCAAATGAAAGCGGACATTTTCAGCTAGATTCGCGTTTTCGCTGATTTTACTACCGATTTTGACATTTTCCTAGATTGACTCACTTACAGTGTGACGGGTGTTGTTAACAGAGTAGGACATGCTTACCCGTCCGAAGCAAATGATGTCACTCTCAGTTTCACTGGAGTTCCCACTGTGAGTGACTTGATTTTTTAATGTTGTGTTTCTATTTCTGTGCATTGTTTTCTGTGTTCAACGTGTTCAACGTCATTGCTTTCTGTGTCCTCGTTTTGGCCATGTCTATGGACTTCGATTTTTGTAAATTCCACTCCTTTGTTCCTTCGGTATTTTTCTGCCGTTGTTTTATCTCAGATAATTGCGACGGTCAAGCGAGTTGCAAAAGTTTCATTTCAAAGAGATATAAATTTACACTCCAAGCCGACGTTCTTCAGGACTGTCCGTGGAGAACGAAACATTGTTGATTATTGATTGACAGCGGTGTGTTCAGAACAATTCGTTGGCTGCACTGCCCAGTAATGATTTTACATTTTATTTTTATAATATTATTTTTATAAAATCAATTAAATATAAAATCTTCTCATGGCAATGCTGCCAATCATTTATTTTACATATACATTTAATAAATTGACAATGTGTAAAGTGCGTTTCGCAGGCAGTTTTTTTTTTATGACGGCTTGTTGTGTAAAAATAACATCTGTTTGGAACGAAACTTTTGCCACTCGCTTGACCGCTGCAATATGTCAGTTAAAAAGTATGTTTTTTATTTGAGCATAATTGAATTTTACCATTTATTGTCGACACTAAACCTAATAATATTTTACCATGGATTGTTGACACATATCGAAATTGTTTAATTGAGTGTATTTTGATACCCATAAATTCAAAGCACGTTTAGGGATTAGAAACTATTTGTGGTTAGAATCAGACGGGTAGCAGTAGTTTGAAACCCTCGGCGCTCTGCAAAGGATATTTAATGGTATAATACTTGACGGATATTCTTTTTGGTTAAAAAGTACATTTTCAATTAAGAAGCGGCTAATAAGGATAACATATTTTGTCTATTTATAATTCATATAGAAGCACGATGAGTACAGTAATAAAACGCTTCGAACACCAAATTACGAGACTTCTTTTTAAATCTATAGAAAAATATTTTTATTGCTTTGATAAGTTGATTAGTTTTGTAAGTTAGTAAAAAGAACGAAAATTTTAACAACACTATTTACTAATTTTTAAAGTAAATCCATTACAACCATTTCTAATAGCCTACAGTTAGTTGTGTTCCTTGCAATTTCAGTATAACTACAATTTAGTATGAATACGTTTATTATAGTAATGAATACTTATGTCTTAATCTGTCTTTTTACTTTTTGTGTACTAGGTTGTTGTTAAAACTAGTGTAGTAATTATAAACAAACGAATGAAATGATTGTGGCTAAACGTCCTTTCAATAGTTCTCTTTAAGTACACACAGTACAATTTGCTGCCTTTTTTCTTTTTCTTTTTTTCTTATTTTTTTACAAACAACAAAGAGTCATGCACCTTCTATGAATGTATGGATTTTTAACGCTCTTGATTTTGCATGTTATTTGTAGATGACAAAAATATTGGATAAAATCATTTCAATATAAGTTTTACCATTGTCCATTGTAAAGTAAAAAAAGCTTCGTGTGTAATTACATTTTGTTTTCATCTTGTTAAAGGTTGTATATAAAATATATTATTTTTGTATATTTGTTTTGCATATTAACCTATCAAAAATAGTCATGTGGTGGACGTCTTACTGCTGCTGCTATTGCGCTCCCTATTGGCAAACGATACACTCGCTATGAAAAACGATTATCGTCTGATACTACGCTTTGTCATCAGTGTTGTGATGGGTCAGACCTGTGTAATGTAGAAGGAATGTGTGGTGCTAAACGTAAGTTTTAATGTTTATGAAAAGTATCATTATGCTTATAAATTGATTTACAAAGATCGGAAAATCTAAAGCGTCATTCGACCTAGTCAATACAGTGGTGCTCAGTAAGATTTAAAAACAACGACAGTAGAATACCGAAGAAACAAAGCACATGATTAACTAAATCAAAGTCCAGAGACAAGGCAAAAGTAAGAACACCAGAACACTTATTTAATTAAATTGGTTAATAAATAAGTTGAAAAATATAAACTTCCAAAGCATATCAATTCATTTATATATTTACGCAATTTATAGCAGAAAACTATACTACATACAGTGAAACTTGATTTAAGAGGTCACCTTTGGGAAGGAGTCAAACTGGCCTTCTACGAAAGGTGGCCTTTAAAATGAGGTTTAATTTATATGAAATATACTACGAAGGGAACTATAAAAGGTGACCTTTTAAATGAGGTGGCTGCTTATTCAAGGTGACCGCTAAGGCAAGTTTGAATGTATATTTAGTCTTCCAAATAATTCTTTGAATCTGCATTAAAAGACAGTAGCGTAGATTATTAATTTGATATCGTATTATCATTTTTTCTTTGACATTAATGACTTTAAAATATGGAGAATAGATATCGTACAATTTTTTTCAACTTCCATTATATTTTATTACATTTTAAGACATATAAGCAGTTAAAAATTTTAACAGAACTTGTGAGGCCAAAGCTTTGGAATCTTATAAACCTTTACATAGATTTCCAAAATGTATGCTTATGTTGCGTTGTTCCTTTAGTAAGCTTTTCAAAACAAAAGTTAATAGATTTCAGTCCAACTATCTGAGACTTATACTTACTTAAAACGGATAGGATCATTTTATTTTGCAATGTTGTAAGATGTAATCCAGAAAGCGCTGTCGTGTACCCGATACGGAATGGTCACTCTAAGATGGGGAATGCAAACACTGCATGCTATAAGGTCAAATTGTTGTTAAATTATGCTTAACAGTGAAATTCATAACATCAGTAGATGCAGATCTCTTGCACCTGCCGACATATAACTGCTGTGATACAAGATCTCGTTCTTATTTTGTTCAATAACCTTTGGAAGTTGACCTTTTCACCAAAAACTTTATTTAAGCGGGTATTGAGATATAATTCGGCTCATTCCTGGTGTTTTGTGTCTTTTTGTATTCAGATATTGAGTGCCACTGAATGTGTACTTTAATATTGTCCAATATATAAACTTTCACCTCTCTGTGTACCCTGAAACCTTAATAAAATCGTTTGCGAAATTTTGTTTATGTCACGGAATGGTCACAACCAATTTTTTTTAAGCAAAACTATGTTCAGGAATGGTCTCTATATTATTGTTCAGGAATTGACTTTTTGTTTAGGAATGGTCTTTCTCGAAATAAAATGGTATATTGCTCATGCATTTCAAGATTCTATAATTGCAATTAATATCAATTAGGCCTATATTTGTTTGTTTGTTGCCATGGAGTTTAACGCCACTTTAAGAAGTGATTCAGTTTTATCGTGGAGGTCAGTTGTAGATGTAGTAGGAGTACCCGGAGAGTACAACCTATTTTTAGTAGGCAACTAACATACTAAAGTACCCCTTATACCTTGTACAGTTTCATGTCGAGTGCACCCTTTTTGTCGTTTAAAAGGCGGGTGTGAATTTGATAGGCTACAGTAACTGTACAGGTAAACTACCTTCCTTTACCATTCGACAAAGCAGTTCCCTATGTCAATTATCTAATACAATTGTATTGTACACAATAACAATATAAATTGAATTTGGTTCCGTTATTATTGTTGCATTTGCTTCGGAATTTTTTGTGACCTTTTTGATGGGTTTTTTCCCTTAAGAGTATGAAATTTGAATATTTTCGAGTGCAATTATTTCTTAACATTCCCCTTCGTATACTTTTTGTGTGGATCAGTGTGATGTTGAACAAAATAGACCCCATCTTAACCTATTACTAAATATGAAGATCTTTTGCAGTACAGAGAGACTGATGCACTAAATATCGGAGTACTGACTTTAGCATATGTTGGAGAGTAGTATAGAGTGTAGAAAAATCAAATGTTTGACACTGTTGCAGTGGTTGAGTTCAGTTGAAGATATATTTTAATTGTTTGGAGTTTTGAGATTCCACATCTGATTCACTCCGCTGGTTGAGTATACTTTATCACTTTATATCTTTAAGCCACCTTTGGCTGCAGTAAGTAAGGCAGTAGGGAGCTTTGAAACGGGTTTTGTTATGTATTTATATGTAATTTGTTTATTTGCTATTTTTTACACTTGTCACAAACAGGCTATTGTTTCCATTAATTATTCACTTTTTTACTTTTTTGGGACCATTTAGGGCTTTTATATAGTGTGAGGTTCCTCACTGTGTTGAAGACTGTACGGTGACCCCTAGATGCTTATTGTCTTCTTATCAAATTTTAGTTTCTTGATATTCGGGTTATTGTGTGTGGTTTGTTTGTATTGATTTATTCACTTTTTTACTTTTTGGGGTGGTAATTTAGGGCTTGCTATATATTGTTGGATTCCTCACTGTGTTGAAACCGTACGGTGACCCCTAGATGCTTTGTTTTGGGTCGTTTTAACCGAAATGGTATGTTGCCTCCTTGACATTTACCCCATTTCCTTTCTTTTTCATATTTACCTGGTAAAGTTAATAGTTCAGTGACTATTAACCGGTGATGAACTATTTACTGGTTATTTAATACTTTGATAAACAATTTACCGATGACGTCACATTGATGCCTTGATGATCTATTTCGGTACAAGTAAGTGAGAACCGAACCGTCAGTCTAAAACAAATAATCCAAGAACAATGGCAACATTGGAAACAACAAAGAAACAGAAACAAAACACGAGTACGGTACAGAAAATAAAGATGAACAGACACACACACAAAGATGAACAACACGGACCCAATAAAAACCATGGATGAGATCAGGTGCACCGGTAGAGTAAGCATCTCCTGCTTCTTATAAGACACCCGCCGTGTTGGACATGTCAACTCCGGTAGATAAGTGAAATCCGGTAGAGGAAAAACAAACTTTAAGGGCAAAGAAACAGATCTATTGTCATCCGAGGAACAGATGTCCCATAACGGTCCACAAGATCGTGATGTCGACCGTTAACTTTCTGTAGCGATGACCTCAAGTTATGGGCAACAAACCCATGCTTAAGTAGCCTATTTGTAAGCAACCAAGCTCTATTAAGGTAGTCACTGTATCGACCACAGGCCATTGAGTAGTGAAAGAGTTGAGAGAACTAAACTCCATATGCCAATGCTTTTTGGAATGTTGCTACAAAGAAAAGGGAAGTTGACTATTGGAAAAGTGAAGTCATATAGCCTAGTTTGCAGTGTACCTCTGTTGTCAATTTCAAGATGTATGTCAAGGATCTGTCTGTTCGAACAAGTTCATAATTTCCCTCGGCACCAACTATTTCCCTTCCCACGTCGGGAAATAGTTGCGCCTCCTGGATACCATATCCCGGCAACTGGTTCGGTTTTCAAGGGCCCAGGCTACAGAGCTGCCGGGCGCGTCCCAAGCAGGTCAATAGGGAAATACCCTGTCTATGCAGGATATTCAGGTCATAATACGGAAAGCCTGGGCATTGTAGCCGAACTGCATGGAGAAATTCCACGTTCCATGAAGTTTAGAATATTTTTCTTAGAAGACCAGAGTCACTTGGTCTCGTATAGAGGGCCAAATTTCTTTTCCCTACCCAGATCTTCCTTTTTCCGCTGGCAATCAAAACTCGTTGCCCCAGTTGTCTTTTCCACCTTTATTTCTTTTTTCTTTTGTTTTGTAGTTTTTTAATTGATTAATTTGTTGAAATATTGCACACTGGACGTTAACCTCTAACTAATCAATCAACCAATCAATTAATCCCGGAAACCATAAGCTTGCTATTGTCCTCATAGCCAGTAAATAGGTGAATATTTTAACCAATGGTCGTTTAAGTCGCTATACATTCCTTGCAAGCTAGGAACTCAAAATCTAAACATTTTTAAGTTTATTAATGATATAGTATAAATGCAAATATTTGAAATAACGATGCCCATTCCGTATCGAGAAAGACCATTCCTGAACAATAATATCGAGACCATTCCTGAACATATTTTTTGCTTTAAAAAATGATGGTTGTGACCATTCCGTGACATAAACAAAATTTTTCAAACGATTTTATTAAAGGTTCAGAGTACACAGAGCGCTCAAAGTTTATATACCGGACAATATTACAGTAAACATTCAGTAGCACTCAATATCTGAATACAAAAAGACACAAAACATCAGGAATGAGTCGAATTATATCTCAATACCTGCTTGGGAAAAATGTTTGGTGAAAAGGTCACTTTCAAAAGTTATGGAACAAAATAAGATTGGGATAGTGTTTATCAGCAGTTATATGTCGGTAGCGACAAGAAATCTGCGTCTACTGATGTTATGAATTTCACTGTTTAGCATTATATAACGTCAATATTGACCCCATAGAATGCACCTACCTTTTCGTAGTGTTTGCATCCGCCATCTTAGACTGACCATGTCGTATCGGGTACACGCAATGGAACGGGGCTAAATAATATTTAAACAACTTTCAAGTCGAAACATCAAAGTTCTGTACTATCATCTTGTTTCATGTGTTCAGTTGATGACTGACACCTTTTAGTTTGATAAAACAAACTTAAATGTTCATTTTATTGCGATTTTTACAAATCAAAATTAGGCAGAAAAGCAAGCAGATAAGAACATATTTACTATGTACTATTAAAATGTGTTAAGAACATAATAATCAAATTTGATAAATGAGATTTAAACTTTATTTTTAAAATATCTTAATTTTATTATAATAAACTCTGAATATTTTTTTTTGCGAATGTAACATTACGGAGAACACAAACTGAACAGTTATTTAATAAATTTATGTGAACTGGTATTCAACATGTACGCTCGGTATCATGTTTTTGCTTGGGTTTGAATAGTGGTGGTATCTATACGTCTAACAGCTTTGTTATAGAATGACATTACATGTAATTCTATATCTTTATTGCTACAGCTGTTTTTAAATTTGATGATAAAGCCGTACAACTTTCTAAATTGATCAAGTCAATAAAGGACCTTTGCGTTATTTGCCACTGTATGATTTTATTTATTTATAGGTTTCATTACGAGAAAAAAATATATATCACTAAATATCAACTAGAGTTGGAGTTGTGTAACTAATAAATATAAAATAGTCTAGCTTTTCAATAGTTTATTATCAGCTTTTACACTTTTCCTGATCGTGGACTTCCAAATGTTTTGTTTTGATCTGCACTGATGAGACATAAATTGTTGAAATGAACATATGTAGAAAATAAGTAACAGTTACTTCAGTATTGTTTTATTTATCATATTTAGAATTACATAACAAGAGTTTATATTCAGCGATATAAACTTTTTCCAGCTGTCAACCTATTTTGCTTACGATTTTTAAGAAATGATGCAATGAATTTGTCATGCTGAACTGTTGCTCTTTTTGCTTGCTTGTGCCTTCCCTGTTTGATGATTGATGATGATGATCTTATGAGTTGAAAAATATATCATAGTGACGTTTAATTTGTTATACGAAGGACTATTCCTAGCATGTCTCTTAAGAGTATTCCCTCTGACAATTATTACTACTTTGTTCTAAAATTATTTAGCTGTAAATATGAAAAACATTTAAAGTTTTGTGATAATATTTCCTATGTCAGGCGATCCATATATTTTGCACTACAAACTAATAATAACAATAGGAAAGCCGTCAATGTGACAGTAAACTGGGTTTTCTTTCAGATGAACAGTATATCATACCCATAGATAAAACCCTGAATATCTGAAATGTACACTTTGCTTAAAATCTGCAATGTTTAGATTACCTTAAAAGTTCCATTTTTACATAAAACTGTTGGAAGTGACATCCTGCTCTAGAAAATTGGGATACCTTTTTGGCAGATTTGTGACATAGAAATAACTAAGTTCAACAACTGATAATTTTGGCATGAATTATCAGAAATCAAAATCAAGTAACATGCGAAACTTTGATACATTTAATATGATCTGCAAAATATAATCTTCTACCTGAAAAACCGTAGGAGATTTAATCCGGAAAAATGGTGCACCCTATAGGCAGATATTTGAGTTAAAAAGTTCAAGAACTGGAAAATTATGCATAAATTATCAGAAATCAAAATCAAAGTCACATGGATGATGTATGTACAAATGACCTGTAATATATTAACCTTCTATCTCAACCAGAGGCTTCCTGGAGCTTGTAAAGCTCACCCGGTTTTCAGTTGCCATAAGCAAGTTAACATTATAAGTTATATATTTGAACTTCAGTCTCTCAAACTTTGGTAGCTCGAACACCACAAATATCTTGAACTGTATTTAAAGTCTGTTCATGTTTTACTATATTTCTTTGATGGGCTTTTTTGAAGAAAACAATCTTGCTAAGGACCACTTTCGACTCCAGTTTTGAAGTCGAGATATCATTTGGTAAATGGCGGTCAACGACAATTTTTAACACCATGTCAACGACAATTTTTAACACCACATCTTTAAGTCACGACATCAAAATTTATTTTGAAACCAAATTTCATTGAAATTGGACAATGTCCAATTCCCGCCTTTCTTTTGGCCATTTTGAAAATGGCAGTCAACAAACAATTTTCAACACTGGATTGAAGTAGCGACTTCAGTATCCACTTGGAAACCAAATTTCATTGAAATCTGACAATGCTGAATTTTTTTTTTTTTTTTTTTTTTGCGGCTATTTTGAAAATGTCGGTCAACGAACAATTTTTAACATCAATTTGAAGTTTCGGCATTAATACCTATTTAGAAACGAAAATTCACTGGAATCTGACAATGTTAAATTTCCCCGCTCTTTTTGGCGCACCGGTGTCGAAGTGCAATATCAATATCTTTGTTGGAACCATTTTTTGTAATCGGACAATGTTGAATTTTCCCAGCCGTTTTTGGCGGCCATTTTGAAAATTGCGGTCAACGAACAATTTTCAAACCAGTTTTAAAATCGCCACAGCATGGCAAACATTTTATCATTTTTATACTTAACCTTCATCTTCTATAGTTTTGGAAAAAAAAGACGAAAAATGTGAAAATTTTGAAAATTTGTCAAAATGGGGGTACATTTCTACAAAGGTTTTTGGATTATCTTCAAAATTGAAGGGTGGGTAGATCTTGATACGCTGAAGATTTTCGCAATTAACACCTCTATATGTTACACTTTTTTAAATAAAAAATAGAAATGCAAAAATTTGAACATTTTAAGGGCTATAAGATCCGAGATGGATTCAGATTTTCTTCAAAATTGCACAGCTGGTAGATCTCATTATCTTGATCATTTTTACCCTATGTAAGATTTTTGATATCAGTAACGCTTTTCGAGTTATTGGCCAAAAACTGCTATTTACTCCTATGTTCTATTTTTAGCAATGGCGGCCATGTTGTTTGACCGGTCGACTAATCGAGCACAGTTTTGAAAGTGCATACCCTGGTTATGATTCTAGCCAAGTTTGATTTCAATGGACTTAGAAGATTTTTTAAATTTGTGACGGACGATCGACGGACGGACGACAAACACAGAGTCATGACAAAAGCTCAGATGGCCTTTTAGGCCAGGTGAGCTAAAAATGTAGGTGATTTGCTGGGGACAAATAGGGTATCCTAAAGACAGATATTTTACGAAAAAATGACGAAGTTAAACAACTAATAATTTTGGTATAAATAATCAGAAATCCAAATCAAAGTAACATGCACATCTTTGATATATGTACCAATGATCTGCAAAATATAAACCTTCTATCTTAAAAATTGTAGGAGGTTTGCTCTGGACAAATGATTGAATGGGCTTTAAAATGTTTTGGTTTAATCTGCACTGATGAGAAATAAGTTGTCGAAATGCGCATATGCAAAAAATGAATTAACAGTAACATCGATATTTTGCTATTTATTACCACTGGGCCGATGCCTCTGCTGGTGGATTGTTAGTCCCAGAGGGCATTCATCAACCCAGTAGTCAGTACTGTGGTGCTGACCCGAACATCGTATTTATTGAAACTTGAAATATCTAAACTTCATAAAATTTTGTTTAAAACTAAGCAGTACTCACTTTCAAGCAGAGCTCTGTCCTTAGCTGAATTTTGGCTTTTCTTTTTAGACCCTTTTGGTTATTTGTTCTCTATCAGCTTTTACACGTTTTTCGGTTAATGGACTTCCAAATGTTTTGGTTTAATCTTCACTGATGATACATAAGTTGTCGAAATGTGCATATGCAGAAAATAAATTAACAGTAACTTCAGTATTTTGCTATTTACCTATTTGCAGCCGTCCGCCCGCTATTTCACCATTCTAATAACCGGATTTTCCCGTATTTAAAGCAATGCTTTGTCATCTTGATCAATCTTATTTAACTAGAATTATGCATTCCGAGACTTCAAAATGACGCAAAAGTGGATTTAAAACTTGTAGTGAAACCCACTCAAAATATAGATCGAACCTTGTTAAGGTCCATGGAAGCAGTTCATTCTATTTTTTAAACTGCAAATTAGGTACTAATTACAGTTCACTAAATATAAATACTGTGCTATGAAGATACTTGACATTAATTAACAGGTTTTATTAGTAATATCTTACGGTTGGGTGGTACCTGTGGTTGTGTTGCTTCAATTTAAATTTATCTTTTCCGAAGTTTTTTCTTAGACTGGTTGTTTTCATACATTTTCGCTGATAGTTAATGTTAAAGTCGTGACAATAAATAGATATCAATGTTAACACTGTTAAACGCTTGACTTTTATCTTATGTCCTCCAATTTGCAAATTACTGTTGATTATATGTTTCATGAATTTTCTAGTGTCACACTTGATATCACCATGCTTCCAAAAGTAAACCGTTTGACCATAGACCATTATCACAAATACTTCCCTGTGACCTGATAGTAAGAGTAAAGTCATCTTAGGGATTTCCTGATGCTTAACGTTTTTGGAGGAATAGAAAACAGTAGGATAAACTCGAATTCAAAGAAAATTGTTTTTTGATTGACGGAAAGCCTATATAGATTTGGGTTTTTGTAGGCTTAGCAGAAATTTGTAAAGGGGTATGACACATTAAATTCGGAAATGTGTAATTTTGATTTTACTTTATTTTAAACACATTGAATCATTATTTCTCACGTAAAATATGTGAAAAAATATTCACTTGTAAAACTTGTAGTATTACATTGACAACTATTAAATGAATGGTCATGCATTGGATTACTATAAGTTTTAAACGTCTTTTGTAGATCAATATAAAGATGATGCATTTTTTCCTACGGATCTCTCATTTTTTCAATAATTTCAGTTTATACATTTGTGGGATCATTCTGACAGAATTGTATAAGAATACTTCTTTTCATATTCACCCCTTGTTGAATATAATTTTAAACCTATGATAAATTCTGAAAAGTTCAGTTTCGGGCGTTATATAGTGATCATGGTGTATGTTCGTCCGTCCATTAGTTATTCCGTCCTCCATAGGGTACCCACTTTGTGGCGACAGCTCCTCCTAGACCACTTGGTGGAATGAAATGAAACTTTCACAGAATGTTCAGTACATATTGCCATAATGCACTAGCTGTTTAAAATTTGTTTTCACTTGATTTTTTTTTATGTGTCCGATTAATTTACTCCTGTTTTAAATTTTCAATCACGGAATAATACTAATTCATCTTTAAACCTTTTTAGCTCACCTGGCTATGCCAGGGTGAGCATTTGCCATCACTCGGCGTCCGGCGTCCGTCGTCCGTCCGTCCGGCGTAAACTTTTCATTCAAAGATCTTCTTCTCTAAAACCACTGTGCCAATTGGAATCAAATTCGGTCACAATAGTCCTTAGGTGGTCCCCTTTAAAAAAGGGTATCCGGCAGGTCCGTACCTCATCCAAGATGGCCGCCAGTGGGGAACATAGTTTTAACATTGAACCCTATTGGTAAACACATTCAAAGATCTTCTCCTCAGAAACCACCAGTCCAATTATAACCAAACTTAGTCACAATGGTCCTTAGATGGTCCCTTCCAAAAAAGATATCCGGCAGGTCCGTACCTAATCCAAGATGGCCACCAGCAGGGAACATAGTTTTAAGATCTTCTCAGAAAGTACCTGTCCAATTATAACCAAACTTAGACACAATATGGTCCTTAGATGGTCCTTTCCAAAAAAAAGTATCCGACAGGTCCGTACCTAATCCAAGATGGCCGCCAGCGGGGAACATAGTTTTAACATCGGACCCTATGGAAAAGACATTCAAAGATCTTCTCAGAAACTACCAGTCCAATTATAACCAAACTTAGTCACTATGGTCCTTAGATGGTCCCTTCCAAAAAAGGTATCCGGCAGGTCCATACCTAATCCAAGATGGCCGCCAGCGGGGAACATAGCTATAACATTGGACCCTATGGGAAAGACATTAAAAGATCTTCTTGTCAGAAACTGCCAGTCCAATTATAGCCAAACTTAGTCACAATGGTCCTTAGATGGTCCTTCCCAAAAAAAGTTATCCGGCAGGTCCGTACCTAATCCAAGATGGCCGCCAGCGGGGAACATTGTTTTAACATTGAAACCTATGGAAAAGACATTCAAAGATCTTCTTTTTAAAAACTACCAGTCCATTTATAACTAAACTTGACACAATGGTCCTTAGATGGTCCCTTCCAAAAAAGGTATCCGGCAGGTCCGTACCTAATCCAAGATGGCTGCCAGCGGGGAACATAGTTTTAACATTGGACCCTTTGGAAATTACATTCAAAGATCTTCTTCTCAGAAACTATCAGTCCAATTATAGCCAAACTTAGTTACAATTGTCCTTAGATGGTCCCTTCCAAAAAAAGGTATCCGGCAGGTCCGTACCTCATCCAAGATGGCCGCCAGCTGGAACAAAGTTTTAACATTGGACCCTATGGAAAAGACATTCAAAGATCTTCTTCTCAGAAACTACAAGTCCAATTATAACCATACTTAGTCACATTGGTCCTTAGATGGTCCTTTCCAAAAAAAGGTATCTGGCATGTCTGTTTTTCATCCAAGATGGCCGCCAGCGGGAACATAGTTTTAACATTGGACCCTATGGAATAATATATTCAAAGATTTTCTCGGAAACTACTGGTCCAATTAGAACCAAACTAAGCCACAATGGTCCTGGGGTGGTCCCATCCAAAAAATGTATCGGGCAGGTCCATACCTCATCCAAGATGGCCACCATCTGGAACATTTTTACATTGGCCCTATTGATTTTAAGGGGAACGTCTGCCCAAATTTTTGAATTTTTATTTGAATTGTGGTCTGAATGTTTCAATTTCAGCATTATGTATTACCTTGATTATAAGGGGAACCCTGCCCAAATTATTTTGAATGGTGTTCTGTTATCGGTTGTAATGGATGGTGGATCTTTCAGTTGCCATGGAAACCAAACAAGAATGCTGTAATTTTAGAAAAAAATAGTATTCTGCTAAATTTTATGTTTTGTTTTTCCTATTGGAAATGCCTTTTATCTATGTCAGCCATGGTCCAGGTGAGGCTCTTGAGAGCCTCTTGTTTTATTTTTAGATTGACCGTCTAACATCCTTAAATCTTTCATTTTTGTAATATTTTGCAGCTTTAGATAAAAACAACGGAACAATATGTTATCATTGCAACACTATTTCATCACCTCACCAATGCAATCTGATAACTCTCTGCAGTAGTAATGAGGTACGGTAATGTATAATATAAATATCAAGATGAAAGATGTAACAATATCATGTGTTTATGGTTAATTTATCTACATACATGTTCTATACATGTTAATGTCATTTCTTCAATACCTGATACTTTAACTAAAGTTTCCTTTTACTTTGTTCTGTTTCAGACTTCTTTAGTGAGAGAGATATAGTTTCCACAACGAGAACTACGTTGATTATGAAATTTCTCACATCGAGTTTAATAAATTTTGAAAATGTTTAATAACGTGACTTGCCGAGCTTTTAAACATTTGAAAATTTATTAGACAAGATGTGAGAAATTTCATAATCAACGTGTTGAATTTGTAACAAATGTTTCTCTAATGAAATAATGTAAAACACCGAGAATTAATTCCGAATAGATTAGGCTGGAAATTTCGCGTTAGTTGTTCTCTCTCTAGAGAGTAGAAGTAGTTTTATAACATCGGTCAGGCATTTGTTAGATTTGCTAGAAATTATAGAAACACTAATAACTCTGTGTTAAGAATCGGCAAATTTGAAGACCTAACATCGGCAATGCAAAGCACATGTTTCCATGGTTGTTTTTGTTTTCTTTTGTCTTTTTTTGTGGTTGCTTAATTGAAGTATTTTTTTTCGAAATGAACAAAAATGTACGGAGATGGCAATGTCTACACTAACAGAAACAAAACAGTGCGCTTTATCATTAATATGGGTCCTAAATCTAGTGTGGGTAAATCGGAGTTGACAAGTTTTGGCTTTTTTAGTGTTGAAGACACTGTAAAATAATTTCGATTGATACAGGCACAAACGATTTTTTATAATAAATACCCAGACTATTCGAAACAAAATTAAGACTAGAGGCTCAGAGACTGAGCCTGTATCGCTCACCTAACAAAATGCTGAGCAGCAGGGTTTTCCTTGTTCTGTATGGTGGCCATGTTTTTTGTCCAATCGAAACGAAATGAGCAACCTTTGTAAAGGATCTTCCATACATAATTCCTGTAAAGTTTAATTGAATTTGCTTTAGTGGTTGAGAGTAGTTGATGAAAATGATGTTTTTTTCATAGGGTCGAATGTTAAATATAAGTTCTGGGCTGGCGGCCATGTTTTTGTCGGATCGGAGCAAAATGAGCAATCTTTGTAAATGACCTTCCGTACATCATTCCTGTAAAGTTTAGTTGAATTTGTTTTTGTGGTTTGAGAGGATTTGATGAAAATGACGTTTTTTACATAGGTCCAATGTTAAATATAAGTTCCGCGCTGGCGGTCATGTTTTTGTCGGATCAGAATGACGTCAGCAATCTTTGTAAAGGACCTTCCATATGTCATTCCTGTAAAGTCTGTTTGAATTTGCTTCAGTGTTTTCAGAGGAGTTGATGAAATGACTAAATACCGAAGTTACTGTGAATTTAAATTCTGAAAATGACTAAATACCGAAGTTACTGTGAATTTAAATTCTGAAAATGACGTTTTCCCCATTGGGTCCAATGATAAATACAAGATCCACACTGGCGGCCATGTTTTTTTTTCGGATTGGAACCAATGAGCAATCTTTGTAAAGGACCTTCCATACATCATTCCTGAAAACTTTCGTTGAATTTACTTTAGTGGTTTCAGAAGAGTTGATGAAAAGGACGTTTTTCGCATAGGGCTCACTGTTAAATATAAGTTTCGCGCTGGCGGTCATGTTTTCTTTTTGTCGGATCAGAATGACATGAGCAATCTTTGTAAAGGACCTTCCATATGTCATTCCTGTAAAGTCTGGTTGAATTTTCTTCAGTGTTTTCAGAACAGTTGATGAAAATGACGTTTTTCCCATAGGGACCAATTTTAAATACATTTTCCACGCTGGCGGCCATGTTTTTTTTCTGATCGGAACCAAATGAGCAATCTTTGTAAAGGACCTTACATGCATCATTCCTGTTAAGTTTGGTTGAATTTGCTTCAGTGTTTTCAGAGGAGTTGATAATAATGACGTTTTTCCCATAGGGTCCAATGTTAAATAAAAGTTCCGCGCTCGCGGCCAGGTCTCTAGTCGGATCGGAACGAAATGAACAATTTTTGTAAAGGACCTTCTATACATCCTATAATGGTTGAATTTGCTTCAGTGGTTAAAAAGAGTTGATG